>CAIGRF010054969.1:23506-38836 GCA_903798235.1 Fraxinus ornus
ATTATTTTTTAGTCACAATTTTAAGGTCACAGTTAGATTTTTTGTGTGACCACCACCGACTTTTTGTGACCACCTTGCCACCAGCCGCATCATCGTCGCTGCCTACACCACCATCGCCAGCAACCACATAAATCATTCATGGCCAGATCATAATTACTGCAGATAGCCACCAAATTCGCCAACAACACCAGATCCACCGCAAAACCACCTCACCGCCGCCAATATCCACCACCAACATCTGCAAATCCTCCCGCAAAAAAATCCCAAAAATCACCTCCACCACCAACCACAAACCCACAGATTCACAATCACCGACCACAAAATCACATATCCACAATGAGTGTAAAACCTCATAATACGAAACAACAACAAAAACGTCGCCAGATTCGTCAAAATCGCCGTCATATCCGCCATAGCAAAATCAAAAAATAAAAAAATTACAGATCTGTGACGTACCAGATCGCGATACAAAGAAGGAGACCTCCGACAACCGCCCAAATTCGTCGTGGAAAACTCCTATCTCCGCCTCTAATACAACGTATTCTTATATCAAATCTAGTTGACCACTCAAAAAAAAAAAAACAAATTCGGCCCACCTCAGACCATGGACCGCGTAAGGGCGCCGTCACGGCGCAGCTGTGGCTGCTATTTCGTTGGATTGAAGAGAGAATTGTGAGAGAGCGAGAAGAACGGTGGTCGCCGGAGAGGGAGAAGAGAGAAGATGGCGACAAACGGCAAGAGGAATACAGAGGCGGGAGGAGAAGAGACGGCGGGAAGAGAGATGAATTTAGGTTTTTGATTTTGGGATGAAAATTTATAATTAGTATTTAATTAGATATAAAAAACCTGATTTTTGAAAAATTAAACTAGTAATCTGATTTGTGAAATTGAAAATCTAATTCCAGGTGTAGGTGTAATTTCCTCTTTTTATTTTCACCATAAATTTGGGTTAATTTTTCTATTTTTTTACAAGCCAAATTGCTTTTGGACTGGAGCAAGGCCCAGCCCAGCCCCCCTCTCAATCCACCTCTGTCTGAGCTGTACATTCATGAAGACATCCGAACACCAAAGATTCATAGATGTCTATATTCAAAGCGTATACTTTTTCTCTTGAAAATAAGTATAAACAAGTTTTTTAAAGAGATGAATTATGCAAAAGAACAATTTTATATGCATGAAAATCAAGGATTGGTAACTTTATTTGCCATATATCAAAAAAATGGAAAACACGAAACCTATATACAGATTTTCGCATAATCCTTCATACAAAGTAGCATCACTTCTCAAGAGTGTCTTAATAATTTGATTTACAATTTACATAACCTAAAATAAGTGAAATGGTACCAAAAATCCGGTTTGAACCATGAATAGAGGCCGTGACACCTATTTTGGTTTTCATTTTGCTATGCTATACATGTTGACGAGATGCAACTCGCTAGCCAATTGACAGCCACTTTGAACCTCCACTTTTTCAAATCTCGTTCTAATTTCATATCCAAGGGTCATGAATCTTATTACAAGATGGTGTTTTCCCTCTCAATTCCAAATAAATTGTAAACCAGTCACAAATTGGCCAAATTCATGAAAAGTAAAACGAAGCAATGTTAAAAGGTCATTACCAATTTCAAATCGAATAATCAAAACAAGACTACATCATTCTTGCTAACTAGAAATAGCCTATCATCAAAGTACAGAAGCACATACTGAATCAATTATACATCATCGGAGATTTGAAACGAACGTAAAAGAGATAAAAGTTTGAAGACGAATTCAGCAAGCCAATCTTCAAATCTCAACCCTCTTCTCTTCAAAACTACATCGGAGGTTTGTAGTTGAGTGCTTGTAGTTTTTGGTAAAAATTATTTTTTCAATAGCATTAAATAAAATTTCTTAATTCGTGTGAGAAATAAAATCAGTCTATATAAATGGAACGAATGAAGTACTATTTAAAACTCGATTTTACCCAAACAATGATGGTCAATCGGGGCTAATTTAGGGCGTTTTCGGTAGAGATTAAAATTGAAAAAATGGTCATTATTGTTGACTTTTATTAGACGAGTGAGACCCAATGACGATCATATTTTCAATTTTAATTGAATTTTAAGTTTTACCGAATATGACCTTATTTGGAAAAATGCTTTTCATCGTTAAATTTACATGTTTAGTCAATGACAAAAGCTTAAAATAAAAGTTTTTCAAAAAGCAATTTTCCGTAACGCGTGCAGGACTACTGCCTTTAACGCTCTATTTTTAAAAGCATTTTCATATATTTATCTTTCACGCTTTTCTTGTCACCCTGTGATTTGTGGCGGCTATTCCCAAAAGTGAAAACGAGAAAAAATCTTTCCCAAACAAGCGTAAAGTTTTTTTGAAAATATTTTTATTTTATTCAGGTGAAAAATTAATAATTATTTAAAAATAGCCGTAAATGGCATCATGCCTTTTGATTATTTTTAGCGCCCCGTTTGGCCCAGATTATTTCACATTATAATAAGATGAATAGTAATTTTTTCAAGAATGCGTGATTAAAAAAAAAAGAAAAAAAATTGAATTTATGTATAATATTATTTTATTAAAGAATATGTACTTAACAAAAAAAAAATTATAATTTAATGAAAAATAATGAACCAATCAGGAGAGTTAACCTTTTTTTTTTTCCACAAAAAAATTATTCTCCACGAAATTCGTACAACCTTTTTCCCCATTTTGATTTGACTTCAAATTTAACCAGAATTAACTTCTGCTTCAAGTCCGCGCCAGTACGCGGACCCCAAAGTAACTCACATTTCACTTCACTTTAACTCCAGTCCGGCAGTCCCTATAAAATTGCACTCGCTCACGCGCTCCACCGGTCTACTGGTCACCTTTCATCTTTTTCCGCACGCCTACAAGTGATTTCCATGTAACGTTAGTTGACTATAAAATTGCATTATACAACTATGGTCCACTGTAACTGTTACGATTCTAATATGATTGGCAGTTTGATGGAACTCACAGACTATCGTCAAATAAAACACTTCCACGTCATATCGTGTTGACTGTAATAAAAATATGGATGCACCGGATATATTGTAACTTTCAGGTGAATTCGGTTGAAATTCCAGTGATCTTGACCAGAACCCTATTCGATTTAAGAAAAAACTGTAACCGAAATTTCGGGTCTTTATTCCAGTGCCACGCACCATTTGCACCATACCCAGTGAGGTGAGGGGGGAGAGAGAAAGGGGTTTGGGAAATCTAAAAAATAAAATTATATATTTTTAATATTTTTGGTGTTATCTATTTGATTCATTTTATGATAAATATGGTAAATAGGGGGGTGTTTGATTAATTGACAAATTTATTGACCATATCCAAGATACAAAGTTTGTCCATTTTTAATGTTGCGAATCATTAAAAACAAATAAAGGACAAGGAGTTAAAAATACATACAGTAAGACTACGTTCGGTAGAGATTAAAATCCAATTAAAATTGAAAATATAGTCGTTATTGGATCATACTCGTCTAATAAAAGTCAACAATAACGGCTAATTTTTCAATTTTAATCCCTATCGAACGGGCCCTAAATGTGTTCGAATAGATTAAAAAATATTTATTTTTAAAGATCGAAGATGGAATTAGTTTGTCATTTTATGCTGAATGAACTTTTTGAATTCATGCAGGTGAACTTACGCGATGATATGACCTCGTCGTTTTGTTTTTCACAAACTTTTTGTCATTGAAATGCACAATAGTAAGTGCCGTATGTATTGACTTTATTTTATTACGTCTTATTCGACAAATTTAACCATCGTGCATTTGAAATAATTTTGAGTATAGAACATAATACGATAATCTTTTTACTTTTTAAATGCTTCTAGTGCGTAACGATATTTTAGGATAAACATTTAGTTGAATTTCTTTACCAACCTTTTTGCATAATCGATAAAAAGAGTGTTTCGGTGGAAGAGAATCCGATCCCGTTACTTATAATAGTGTCTATCAATAAAAATTTCATCGCGTTTGTAAGAATTGAGCTAAGATTGCAAATGTTAAAATAAATAAATAATACAAACGAGCGAAATAAAATTAGCCAAATAATTTCTCCAATATTTACTTTTTTTTCTCAAATTATATTTTTCCAAATTATTCTATTGGCGGTTCATGCAATGACAGAAACAATGAATGACAGACGATTGCTTCACGCCCAATCCACTTTAGATCAGATATTCACGTAGAAAAAAAATAATAATACAAAATTAACTTATTATCATTACTCAGTCATTATAAGAAAATATTGCATTATTGCTCCCCAAACGATTGTCTCAATAGCAAATTAGTACTCAACCTTTAAATAAAGAGGTTGGTTCTCAACTTATTTAATTTTACATTTGCACAATAAGTACAAATTTGAATAAAACTCACCTTCAAAAAGTCAAACATGGATCATGTCACTATTAAAAAAGATTTGAAGCATTTCCGTCATTGTAGACTGCTTTATACTTAAAATAAAGTTCAAATGAATGTAAAGCATTCTCTAATAGTTTAAACATTTAAGTAAATATGTGAGAATTGTTCATAAACAGTCTAAATTATAAATTGATAGAAATGATGGATGAATAAGTGGATAGTACTTGTATATCGTAACGTACGAATAAAAAATATTTTTTTTCGACTATAATAGTTTATAAACATGTTAAATCAATCACTAGCCACTAAACTTTTATGAGGTTTCTACTTACTAACCCATTGTAAAATGGTTATTCAATACTTGCACGTCTTTTAGATAATTGCTTATCCACCATCCTTTAAGAAAAATGGTTCCAATTGTTGATGAAAAATCTCATGTGATAAAAGAAAATTCCAAGTGACAAGTAGTTGACAACGTGAAATCGGTCCAAGTAAATAAATTGCAATGAAGAAAACACAATTTTCTTTTGATTTTACAAAGACGAGTGTTGTAAAATGAAGGATGTTGGGTATGATTTTGCCTAATTATGACATATTTCATGTCATCATCTCGGCACACTGGATTCCCGTTTGTCATGTGGAAATTTTTGTCTACAATGGGAACAATTTTTTAATGAGTGGTAGATGTTTAATTAATTGAAAAATAGACGAGTGCTGAATAACCTTTTAAAATTTAACTGAGTAGTAGAAATCTGGTGAAAGTTTAATGATCATTAATTGATTTAACACATCCATATTCTTTAGAGAAATATATGATGGTTTACCATTAGAATAAGGGCAAAAGACTTGATTTAGATCTCACTCGTACCCATTTATTGAAAATTATGAACACGTCAGATTTTAATGAGAAAAAATGAATATGACTTACACATGAGGAAGCGTGTTTAAAACAATGCCGAAGGATGAGGATTTAACAAACTCTTTAAAAAAAATGTTATTTTAGATAATTGTGTATTGCTTTGTTTGAAAAATATAAATCTGTAATTCATTTCTGACACAAACTAGATATAGCTCTTTAATACACGTAGTCCTCTTTAAAAATTTAAAATTTTAGATGAGATGATCGAAATTCAGTAAAAGGTTTCAGTAACAACATATTCTTCTTAAAGGTTAGGGTAGTTATAGGAAATAAATATTGGGACCAGTGATGCAATTTTGAATTTCCTTATTATAAATAAAAATGATGGTATTGAAAAGTTGAATGAAGAGAGGAAAATAAGACAGGAGAGAGAGAGAGAGAGAGAGCATAAACGTAACATAGGAAATGGAGAAGAAGAAAGGCACGAGAAGAAGAAGAAACTCCTACTGAATACAACTTTTCTTATTCGACTTCTCTATCCAGATCTGTATATGCTAAAACTGTCCCTCAATCTCTGCATATTTGTGCGCGTATATATGCAAAAAACTGGTAATGGAGCTGCTATTGCTGCTGCTGGGTTTTGGTGTTCACACTGTTAACCGGTAAAAGGTTTTGTCTTTTGAAGTTCTGTTTACTCGATGATTTTTATTGAATTTGTGAGAAATCTTGCATATATGTTAGATTTTATTGAGATATACAGTTTATCTCATGCATGTAATCTGATTTTCATCGCGCTTCGTTAATTTTCGATTTTTTTGATGAACTTTAATCTTTTTTTCTATACAGGAAGGACTCTGCTCGTGTGAATAGCGTTTGATTTTATTGGTATATGAGTGCTTAAAAGGTGACTTTTTGGATTTTTTTTTCCCATTTTTTGTTCTCAGTTTCATTACTTTTATTTATTTATTCATTCTCTTGGGTTGGGTTGGGAAGAAGTAGAAATTAATGTTTTTTGTTTTGTTTTTTCTGCAGATTTTTTTTTTATTTATGTTTAATTAATTATATATGCACTTTTTATAATTTTTATGGATTTTCCATTATTAAAGAAATTTGTTTTATTCATTTTTTTTTTCCAAATTCATTTTCAGCCACTGAGCAGCGAATTTGATTACAATGTGATTTTTAAAGTATAAAAATTAATAAATAAATAAAAGGAAAGGTATTTGAATTTTGATGTATATTAATTATTGGATAAGGCCTGATTTTTTCCTCCTTTCATACTTAAATTTCTTTCTTTTTATTTATAAATAGATTGATAAACTTTTAAAGATGCTATTTATTTTTACTTTTCCCTGTTCTTACATTCATAATCTATATATGTTTTTGCTCATTTCGATGATAAATTGGCAGTTTGGTTGTGATTTTCATTGGCACTTTACCTCAATTTTTATGTGATTTTTCAATTTAGTTTTTAATTGTTATTGTTTCCTTTCTTTTGATTGACTTATCAGAAAATTTATTAATTTTTACTTTTGCAGTTCGATCTCGGCCCAGAAGAATTTGTAACTGTATCATCTCCTATTCCGGTTTACAAAATCAAAGATATGGTGATGAAAATTAATAACTTGACTGTTGAAACTGAAGATGTGTTTGCAAGTCTGCTCGACTTAGCTGCTAACAATGACGTCCAGGGGTTTAAAAGGTTGGTTGATCGTGAACTGTCCATTGTTGATGAAGTTGGACTGTGGTACGGACGTCAAATGGGATCAAGACAAATGGTTCTTCTGCGTAGAACTCCATTGATGATGGCTGCCACTTATGGTGGCATTGATGTTTTGAAACTGCTAATTTCTTTGCCTGAAATTGATGTGAATCGACCATGTGGCATTGACAAGACAACTGCTCTTCACTGTGCGGCATCCGGTGGATCCATGAATGCCGTTGATGCCGTGAAGCTACTATTGGAAGCAGGAGCAGATCCAAATCAGGCAGATGCCAATGGCTGTTACCCTCTGGATGTTATCACAGTCTCACGGAAGTTTTATGATATGAGAACTTCCCTCAAAGTTCTTCTTGCAACCGACGCTTCAGATTCAATATGTGCACCTTTCTCATCGTCTCCCGGAAATGGATCCTCCTCATATCCTTTTGAGTCGGTACCTTCTCCTATGGTGTCACCTGCACCTGAGAGGAGACAGTACCTGGTTGACCTAACTATACCGGACATCACGAACAGCATCTATTCTTCAGATGAGTTCAGAATGTATACATTTAAGGTTCGGCCTTGCTCTCGTGCCTACTCGCATGACTGGACAGAGTGCCCATTTGTTCACCCAGGTGAAAATGCTCGAAGAAGGGATCCAAGGAAGTACCACTACAGCTGTGTACCTTGTCCGGATTTTCGAAAGGGGGCTTGCCGAAGAGGAGACATGTGTCAATATGCTCATGGGGTTTTTGAGAGTTGGCTCCACCCAGCTCAGTATAGGACAAGACTTTGCAAAGACAGTACAGCTTGTGACAGAAGAGTCTGCTTCTTCGCCCACAAGCAAGAGGAACTCCGACCGTTGTACATCTCAACTGGTTCTGCCGTCAACTCTCCTCGCTCAAGTGTGTCTACTGCCAATGCCATGGATTTTGCTGCAGCTATGAATCTTTTACCGGTTTCTCCTTCATCAATCCCAGTTATGTCCCCATCTCCATTCACTCCACCCATGTCTCCATCTACAAATGGCATTTCGATCATGGGTTGGGCACAGCAAAATGTTCCTACACTAAGTTTACCTGGAACCAACCTCCAGTCAAGTCGTTTACGTTCTTCGCTAAGTGCTAGAGATATCCCCACAGAAGACTTGCACGAACTACCCCTTATGAATACCAATTCGCTGAACCATTCTGCTCGTTCAAAAACCATAGCACCTTCAAGTCTCGAGGATATTTTGCTTGGTGAGAGCTCTTCTCCTCAATTTTCCAATCAACCATTGGCTTCAGCTGCTTTCTGCCCTACACACAAATCAACGGTTCTTAATCAATTCCAGCAGCAGGCAATATTATCTCCAATCGAAACAGAGTTTTCTCCAAGAAATGTTGATAACTCTTTAACCTCATTTGGGACTCAATCTTCTGGGAGGATGTCACCTCGGAGCATGCAGCCTATCTCACCAATGAGTTCTCGCATGTCAATTCTTGCTCAACGTGAGATGCAGAAGACACAGTTTCGAAGCCTCAGTTCACGTGCTCTAAGCACTAATGCTAAAGATGCTTTTGTCGCTTTGGATAGTACGTGGCCATATGCGAGATTTGCTACAGGTAGTCCGTGCAATCTACACGAGGAATGTCGGCTAAAGAGGTCCTCATCATTTGATCTTGTGAACAACGGAGAGGAGCCTGATTTATCATGGGTTCAATCACTTGTTAAGGAATCTCCTCAGGAAATGAATGAAAAGTCTGCACCAACAGCTTGCTCCAAGGACACTGGTACTTCTTCTGGTCGGAGTCCAAATATGAATTCCCAGTTTGAACAAATCGATCAATCTGCTTTGGGTGCATGGCTGGAGCAAATGCATCTTGATCAACTGATGGCTCAGTAAATGTCGCAATTACTTTTACTGAGCCTTTAGTTACACAAGACAGAAGTTTTTAGGCAAATTATAGCAAGCTTTAGGAAGAAGGCAATGTGGTAAGGATGGAGTTTCGGAAATTCTGAAGAATTACTAATCTATAGACGTTTCGATTTATTTTTGAAACTAGACACTAGGAAGTAGGAGAAAACTTTGGGTTAATCAAAAGTAGTAGTAATGAGTTTGCGTAATTACTCTTGCTATTACCCTTTTGGCTTTTTAGTTCTTCATTCCGAAATGTTACTTAACTCCGGTAGCATAAATTTCTGATGCAACGAAAGTAGTTACTAAGGGTTTGTATAATGTTACTTTTGAGTCCTTTTCTGATGTTGTTACCTGGAATAATGTTAGCATTAGGATAAGGTAGACAACAGGAACTGTCTGAAAACTGATGTAACATGGAGACAATTGTTATAAGTATTAATCTTAAAAAAATAAAAAATAAAATACTGTTATCAGTATTAATCATCTGTTTCTTGTCATTTCTTTCTTTATTTCTAAAGTGTCTCTATTCCATTTTTGAATGTCCTTCATACTTCCATATTTGGTAACATTTGTGAGGATAAGGGAATTACAGATTGGAAAGTTGGATGTGTTCATAGATGATGAGGACAAAAAATGGTATATTTTTCCTTTACTTTCTCAGATTCTCTTTCTTCTTTATGAACTTTATGGATATGAGATGTTAGTGGAATTTTTTTGTTACCCTCTTGAAATTGTGACTTTATGATGAAACTCTGTGCTATGTTTTACTTGGAATAAATTGTGGCTTTAGTCTTCAACTTATAGTGCTGGCATGAGTTGATCTCCAACTTTTAAGACATTTGAAACTTCAATCTTTCAATTCAGTTGCAGTTGTGGTCCTTGTATATTGAGACGTGAGATTTGATCTTAAAATGTCAACTTTATTAAGAGAAATATTTAATAATGGTCGCTCGTTTGAACAGATTAATCTTGAAATTCATGTGCTTATTTTTTATTCTTAATCGGATCAAGATTAACGTTACAAAGTAGATGGAGCCCTTGACTCTTGAAATTATAATGGTTTAAATTATAAATATATAGAAATGAATGGTGAATATGTGAATAACATTTGTGGATCCTTCGAACTGCGTAAACAAAAAGTGATTTGAGTATTTATAATCAATTTATAAAAATAAGAAAAAAAAGAGGAGCATCCTTAATCACCCACATGTGACAATCCTCGTTGTTTAATCTGTTCGAAGTCGTTTATTTGACTCAATGAAATCGGCAGACTTAAAGTCGCATTTGGCTGAATGACACCTATCACTTGCATTTGAGTTTACGGTTCTAACCAAACAAAACATACTTGAAGAAGAATTCTTTTGGTCTAATCGAACACAACCAAAAAACTTGAATAATTGCTGATAGATGAACAAGTTAATTATTATTTTAGTTACCAAATCACGAGATTGCATCTAGTGTAAATGATGAATATGATATTAGGAATCATTAAATCCATACATGTGTACAACAGTAAGAATGTGCGTTTGATATTAACAAAGGAATTGGGAGAAAAAAGAAAAAAGAAGTTTGTTGAAGTATATTAGCATAGGGGTATTTCAGTACTTGTACATTTTTCACATTCTTCTATAAATATACCAGCATTGTAATTCTGTTGAATGAGAAAAACAGATTTTCCTGCCATTCTCCTTTCTCATTTCAATTCTGGAACTTTCTCTTGTTCTCTTTCTTCATTACAAGTTTCACATGGTATCAGAGCACTAAGGTTTCCCTGCGATGACGAATCAATCCATTGTTCAAGCTACAACACAAAACCAGACGAATCAAACCAATGCACCAGCGGAGATGTGGTATCTCTTATCAATTGAATGGTTAGTGATCCAAATAGTCCGTACTATCTTCATTATGGTGAAAACACAAGGATGCAACTCATCGCTGTCACACTCACTGAAGATAATTATGCGACACGCAGTCACGCTGTAGTTATGACACTTAGTGTGAAAAATAAAAAAGGTTTTATGGATAGATCAATTCCTGAACCTTCAGTGGATGATCCTTTGTTTGGAACTTGGAGAAGATGCAATCATGTGGTCTCTTCTTGGATCATCAACTCCATTCCAAAGGAGTTATACCCCAATGTGATGCATAAGGATTCCGCAAGGTAGATCTGGCTTAAACTTAAGGATCGATACAGCTAAGGCAACGGTCCTCGAATATATGAGCTTAAGAAGCAGATTGCCTCAATTTCCCAGTCTAATAGTTCCGTCAATTCATATTTTAACCGTTTCAAAGGGCTTTGGGAAGAGTTAGAAAATTATAGGCCGGAATCCAGCAATATCAATTATAAGTCTGAAGACCACACTATGCAGTTTTTGATGGAATTAGATGGACAATTTTCAAACGTAAGGAGCAAAATATTGTTGATGGATCCAATACCTTCACTCAACAAAGTATTTGCCCTAATTCTACAAGAAGAGAGACAGAAGGATGTTATTGCAAAAAGGCAACAAAAGTTTGATGATGCGGCTTTCCCGAGTAGACTTGTTACCAGTTCTAGTAATAACCAAAGAGGCCGTTCATTTACTCAATCACAGAGAAGGGAAAGGCTGATATGCAGCTACTGTGGAATGCTTGGCATCTTAAAACAAAATGCTATAAGCTAATTGGTTATCCACCTGGTCAAAGACGGGCTAAAGATAGAGGTCTAATTGCAAATGTTGCTGTTAGTCAAACGCTTGGTGTTGGCAATTCAGAAGTGATAAATTCCCTTTCAAATCTAACTATTACACTAGCACAATGTCAACAGATCTTAACTCTGTTAGCACCGCAGTTGCGAGCACAACCTTCAACTTCAACCATCAATCATCCTACTTCAGATGAGATGTCTTCACCCTCTTCAATGCCTAATGCTTTTGCATTCTCAGGTAATCGTATATGCTTTAATGCTCCTACATCTATAGAAAATTAGATTATAGATACAGGAGCTTCAGAGCATATGGTTTGCTCTCTTGAGAAATTGGCAACCGTAATTGGTACACTTAAAGCATTCATGAGACTGCTTGATGGTTCAATTGCCAACTCTATTTTCCCTTTACAATGTAATAACAAAATTCTAGCATCTTGTACTTCAATAAACAATAGTGATGTCAATGTTAACATTGATCTTTGGCATTGTCGATTGGGATACATTCCTGTTTCCCAGTTGTCCTTTTTGCACAAAATTGTTCCTGGTATTACTTTCAATAAGAATTTGCACTGTGTTGTTTGTCCTATGACCAAACAACATAGGTTATCCTTTCCAAATAACGAGACAAAATCTTCTAAACCGTTTGAACTCATTCATTGTGATTTGTGGGTCCATATTCTATTCCTAATTTAGATGGCTCAAAATATTTTCTAACGATTATAGATGACTATAGTCGAATGACTTGGACATACCTCATGCGAGACAAGTCACAAACTAGGTCCCATGTCCAATCATTCTTTTATCTGGTTCAAACACATTTCCAAAGCAGTATACAATTCCTTAGATCAGACAATGGATCAGAATTCTTCGTGTCCGATTTTTATCAATCCAAAGGTATTGTACATCAAGTTAGTTGTGTGGAAACATTACAACAAAATGGTGTCGTTGAACGAAAACATCAACATATTCTTAACATTGCTAGAGCCATCAAATTTCAGGCTAAATTACCTAATAAATTCTGGGGGGGGACTTCATTCTTACTGCTGCTCATATCATAAATCGATCACCAACTATGATTCTTGATAATAAAACTCCTTATGAACTCATATACCAACACAAACCATCTTACACTAATCTTCGAGTTTTTGGCTGTCTTTGCTATGCTTCCACTCTCAAAAGAAATCGAACCAAGTTTGATCCAAGAGCTTTACCCTGCGTTTTTCTTGGATACCAATATGGCATGAAAGCCTATAAACTGTATAATCTGCAATCAAATACCGTTTTCATTTCAAGAGATGTTTCCTTTTATGAACTATATTCACTTTCCATCATTCTCATTTCCTTGAGCTTATTTCTAGTCCTACTAATTCTCCACATCGAGTTCAGTTTCTTTTTCCAACACAATCACACCAGTATCCTGATGATCAATTCACACCCTCAGATTTATCTCCATCCTCAGATTCAGTTCCTGCTCAAGTTCATACTTCACCATTGTCGAATCCTTCCTCCTTTTCCACACCTCATATGACAGTTGATAGAAACCCCTCTGAAACCACTTCACCTGAATCTCCTGCCCAGTCTATCTAATCATCTAACATATCTCCTCGCAGGTCTGATAGGCTCAGAAGAGCACCGTCATACCTTCAAGATTATCATTGCAACCTTGTATCTTATATGCCTTTTCCCCAATCAGATTCCATAAAAGAAGGTCCATAATCTAGAAAGCAATATCCTATTTCCAATTGGCTGAGCTATGATATGTTGTCTTCTGCACAGAGGAAGTACACAATGGCCTTATCCACTGTTTATGAGCCTGCTTATTTTGCTGAGGCTTCTAAACATCCAGAATAGTATAAGGCAATGGACATAGAGTACTAAGCTTTTGTCTCTAATAATACTTGAACAGTTAGTGCAATACCTGCACATAAGAAGGCTGTAGATTGCAAATGGGTTTTCAAGGTTAAATTGATCTTAGACGGTACAGAGGAAAGAAAGAAGTCTAGGCTTGTAGCCAAGGGCTTCACACAACAAGATGGTTTAGACTATGAGGAAACATTTTCACCAGTTGCTAAGCTAGTTACAATGAAAACACTTCTAACAATTGCAGCTCAAAAAAAGTAGCTTCTTCACCAATTAGACATTAACAATGCCTTTCTTCATGGTGACTTAGACGAGGAGGTTTACATGGTTATGCCCCTAGATTATGAGCAGTAAGAGGGAGATGGTGAGCAGTTAGTTTGCAAATTAAATAAGTCTATTTATGGACTTAAACAAGTATCAAGGCAATGAAATACCAAGTTGACTGCCTACATTTTATCACAGGGTTTTAACCAATCAAAATTTGATTATTCTCTATTCTACAAACAACTTGGCAGCTCATTTACAATGCTTCTCATCTATGTAAACGATATTATCATAGGTGGAAATGATATATTGTATATTGAGCAGTTTAAGAAGAACTCAAATGGTCAATTCAAACTGAAGAATTTGGGAGTTCTAAAATATTTTCTAGGACTTGAAATAGCCAAAACCTCTAAAGGGATATCTATTTGTCAAAGAAAATATGCATTGGAAGTATTGACTGATGCTGATTATGTAGCGACCCGAATTTTAAAATGCAAATTTTATAACTTAAGTTGTGTCGCTACGACATTTCCGTCAAATTTTATAATTTATTTTACATCCATTGAGTTGTCTAGCAAAACATTTAATATACGAATTCAAAACGATTTTTAATATTAAAAATTCAATATTTCCTTATCGGGTCGAATTTTACACTCAACATCTATTTTAAATTACTCTTGGCCCAATATTCCTCTTTGACCCAAGTTTAAGTACATTATCAGCCCAAATCAGTTATCCAAATTCTAGAGCATAGGGTTGTAGGGCTTAATAATGTCAAACCTAAAACTAGTCATCTCCAAAACTCACTCACGGCTGGGGCAAAAACCTCACAAGAAATCTAGCATTCAACTAGGTAAATCTCTTCACGTTTGAACAATTATTTTTCTTTAATTTCATCATCATCGTCATCTTCTAATCCACATTAACACTGCACCAGTTTTTCAAATTTCAAGCAGCACATTCTCGAACCAGAAAAATCACTTGGCAAAAAAAAATTTGTACTTTCAGTTTCTTTGGAATTACATAATCTCTGATTCATTTCAATACATATTCATAAATAAATAAATAAATAAATAAAAGAGAAGAAGAAAATGAAATCTGTGAGTTTAATCTCATACTCTATTCGGTTCAATCGCAACTCCAATCCTTGCTCTCTATATATTGCTCTTCTTGTGACTGAAATTCTAGGTGTAGAAAACACTCGAAACTTGAGACTTCCAGCAGATTTTCTTGCCAAACGAGACATAGCCCAGCCTCTATTCTCCCTCTCTCGCTTGGAACACTATCACATGAGCCATCATTTGCATTAAACTTTCTTTCCCTGGCATCAATTTTGATTAGAAATCATTAAAATGTAAAACCCATTTGAAAATCCACACACCCAGCAACTCTCTGCGTGAAAAATGGAATTGGGGATGGCATGGGGGTTTGTTATTAAATATGGGGAATTCATTTTTAAATCCTCAAGTTTGGCCAAAGTTTAAGTTAGTCCCTTATTTAATTTTAACCATTTCACCACCCCTAAAATTTAAGTATTCTTCAAATTAAATATAAAATATTTTCTAATTTTATCATGTTGGCCCTAAACATTCTAATTTTGATAATTAGACCCTAAAGATTTAAAAAATTATCAAATTACTCATTTCTTTACTTTTAAAAGTTCAATCAA
>CAIGRF010054969.1:39611-51239 GCA_903798235.1 Fraxinus ornus
TGTTTCCGCATTTAGTTTTAATTTGTTATAGTTTTTGAAAAAAAAAAATATTTACGCATTTTGACGTTTATTAAGGAAACTTATTTACAGAATATTTTGACTTAAGTAGCGCCTTAAGTTAAATGAAATTTGGGGCGTTACAAATTATCTTGGAGCTATACCAGCAAAGATTCCTCTCCCACAAAATATGAGGTTGAGCAAGGAAGGGGGAGAAGTTATTGCAGATGTTAGCATGTATAGAAGGCTAGTGGGAAGGCTTCTATGCTTGACTATAACCAGACCTGATTTGTCATATGCTGTCCAGATGCTTAGTCGATTTCTTGAGGCACCAAGACAATCTCATCTAGAGGCAACTCATCATGTATTGAGATACTTGAAAGGAACACCTGGGCAAGTTCTATTCTTTGATAGAAAATCTGATCTGCATGTTAAAAGATTATGTGATGCAGAATGGGCAACATGTTTGGACACAAGAAGATCGATTGTTTATTATTGTGTTTTTCTGGGTAATTCATTGGTGTCTTGGAGGTCTAAGAAACAACACACGGTCTCAAGATCATCAGCTGAACCAGAGTATAGATACATGGCAGCTGCAGTTTGTGAATTAAGCTGGTTGAAGAACATATTGAATGATCTAAGTGTTAAAACGTAATCAGGTTGCGTTGCTTTTCTGTGATAGCCAATCTGCCATACACAACCAGCAATTCGGTTTTCCACGAGAGAACAAAACATATAGAAATTGATTGTCACTTAGTAAGAGATAAAGTGCAGGAGGGAAAAGTGAAAATGTTGCATACCGCATCATAGCATCAATTGGCAGACTTGTTAACTAAACCTTTAGGAGGAGCAAAGTTCAAATCATTGTTAAGCAAGATGAGAATATTGAATATACATTCTCCACCTTGAGAGGGAGTGTTGAAGTATATTAGCATAGGTGTATTTAAGTACTTAATACATTTTTCACAATCTTCTATAAATATACCAGCATTGTAATTCTGTTGAATGAGAAAAACAGATTTTCCCGCCATTCTCCTTTCTCATGTCAGTTCTGAAACTTTCTCTTGTTCTCTTTCTTCATTGCAAGTTTCACGATGTTTAGTGTAGTAATTAACTCGGAGAAAGCCCCACGGTCCAGTTCTTGTCCCAATCCTGCACTTTTAAATATGCAAATGTTAAGCAATTAGATTTTAGACAGTGATGCTGTTGAACTTCTATTCAGTAGCATGAATAAGGTTCTCGAGCATTTTGTTATGAACTTGCCCCTCTGCTTTCATGTGGAACTTAGCTCCTTAAATTCGCTCCTTGCAGCACCAACTCGAGCCAGCCTCTCTTGATTGGCAGCAGTTGGATGTGCAGCAACGGAGGGTCAAGTTCATGACAAGTTGTTTCTTTTAAGGTTGTTGCATCAAAAGAGTAACCATACGTAAAATAGAATTTGTGAAGAGGTTGGCTGATGACATACCTCAAAAATCCAGCCAGTGCCCGCAAACTCATAAAGGTCGACAAGGCAATCCATATGCCCACAAAACCATGACTGGAAGATAGGAAAAACAAGAAAAAGATACTCGATGCTGCAATTAAAACCTGTGTCAACAAAAATCAAGAAAGGTAAGCTCAAAGTGAAGCCATTTCAACGTTCTTAATCGCTGTGAGGAAATAATGGAAATTGTGTACTTGCCATGGAATATGCAGAATAAGAAAAATCTGATGCTCCAAAGTTTATTCCATCAAAAACAAATGCCAAGGAATTAATTGGTTGGGTCAATGCCACAAACTACACGGTAAAAATGAACGTTGTCAGCACAAACGTTAGTGAAGAAAACAGAATTGTTTTCATTTTGTCGAGAGATTAAGTTACCGGGATGCCCAAATGTAAAAAGCGAAGAACGGTTATATCCTTTGTAAAGAGTTCAGATGAAAATTGTAATATAACAGCCACAACAAGAGAGAGAACAAGGCCCAGAACCAAACTCCACTACAGATTAAAGACATCATTAGCACTGGATAGTAGAAGGGCAGAATAAAAATAAAAAACACAAGAATAGGACTAAGAATTAGAATTGATAACTCAAAAACTATGCTACCTGTAATACACGAACAGCAGCGGCGGTGGCCCTCTCATAATCCTTTCTTGCAAATGCATTGGCCAGAATCGCCTGTATAACAATTTGAAGGCACACATAGATTTATAGCGGTTCACCCTCAATACAAGAGGTATGTTCACTTGTCGTTTCAAATTTTTTCACGATGATAGAAAAGGACATTAGAAGGGGTTTTTCACACACGTCTTTGTCTTGTGTAGACAAAAATGGCTCCATCTAAAATCCTAGGAATATTAAGATGACCTAACACATGTGCAGATGACTACCAAATAAGGGTGGGACCTACCACCTCCCTGCAAACTCCAGTCAACCTTACTGAGAAGGTTGATCCGTAATGGAGGGGAAAAGCGTGAAGTGCAATTAGGCTCCACATAGACCAACAAAGATGACAATGAAATAAGGAAAATAAAATAATTCTTACTTGTCCAGCTACAGCTAATCCATCAGCAAGCAATGAGGTTGCTAACCAAACTTGCAAGCACACCTGAAAGGCAGCCATGGATGTTGATCCCAGTTTTGCAGCTAATGAAGCTGCCAGCGTTACACAGAACGTTGCTGCAATTACCCTGAATAACAAAGGCAATCCTGGTCCCAAGTATCATATAAAAAGAAGTTATGCTTTCATACAGTTGATTTCAGATGAAGAATCATGTGAGGAGTTGAGATGGTTGGATTGGCAAGGGAATAGAAATTGACATTTTTTCACCATGGTTTATCGAGAACAAATGTCACATATTAGTATTTACTGAAGCAAACTGATGGTAACTCAAATATTAGACAATTTATGTACAGAAACACTAAGCCCCTGTTTGTTACATATTAAAATTTTCANATTCTCCATTAATCTACTATTCCTGAATACATTTTCCCAAAATAATGTGTCTCAAACACACCCTAAATATATTAGTAATATGAATGGATGAAATTTACAATTTGAAAAAGAGAGCAATTCGAGTAAAACCATTCGGCAAGACTATTATGAAAATGAAACATTTCTGTATTATATGTTGCGATGTTTTGTCTATTTATCCACATTATTTCTTCACATTATTTCTTCAAGTCATAGAATACAATAATGTCTAGTCCACCGATTCTGTCTATAAGTTTGGCTTTTTCATAGAGTCGCTTTTCCATCTCTTTACAAGTTACAAAACACTCGATATCAAGATCCCATATTCTATGTAAATCGTGAAGCCTTTTTCTTTTTGAATGAAGGGAAGATGATTAAATGGTAAAGGTTATACGAAGGTGCACAATCATGCCATGTTTGGTAACCAACTAGATGGGACTGAACGGTACAATTGACAAAATTTTCACTTCATTTTCATCTCTAGTACTGCCTAGTACCGACTAATTCAACTTACCAAACATGCAACAAAAGCATGGAGAGAATAAAATAATGCATAGATATACGAACTCCTAAATCCCTCACCATTCTTGAAAAACCGTCCAAGTTGCAGGTCCTTAACTGTTGGAGGCAAGAGACTAACTTTTTCCATTAATCTCCACATGAGCATCAAGGCAATTAAGTACCTATAATACCATATGGAAAATGAGAAGAAACTCAAGTGAACCAAATAATAACTCAATGAAATGCAGATTCTAGAGATAATTCAAGTTGACAAATGAAAAATGCTTCAAGAAGTGATATAACTTACTGGGAAATGACATGGGCAATGGCTGCACCGCTAACACCCATACCGAATAGGAAGATGAATATTGGGTCCAATACTATATTCGCCACATCTCCAACCACTACATTGCAATGCTAAAAGTTCAACAAATCATCTTCTATTTGAACGCCTATTTAGATTGGGTTGCACTAGCAGTTTTCATATTTCTATATGGATGACTTACAAGCTTGCAGTTGAGTATTTTCTAAATGAATACAAATTTTAAACCATATACAGATGTATATGTATAATGATGAGATATGTCAAGTTAATAACGTGGTGATCATAGATTCATATGTACGTTTCTAATTAGCAATTAGCTTGAATAAAAGTGATATATTTGCTTACTAGTTGCACACAGAGGAGTTTTTGTATCCTTAATACCCCGAAAGACCCCTTGCATGGACAAAGAAAGAAGAACAGCTGGAGCACCAAGTGACCTCAATGTTAAATACCTTAGTGCTGGTTTCAGCATAGGCGAATTCTACACAAGTAAAAGTATCCTTGAAGCTGTTCATCTCATGATATAGTAATCGCTTATGAAAACGGAAAATTTATGCTAGAAAAGAAACATATAAGCAATTTTCTGGAGTTCACGGATTCCACTATTAAAATTCTATATTAGGAGCTAATAATATTTTAGAAACATCTGTATTAAACTACAAACTAGAAAAGATATCAACTTTTTAGTAGTAAAATATGAGTTTTTTTTGTGCTGAACAAAAGCTATTTTACATCCGAAGGAAAGAAGTATCCAGAAGCCCAAATATGACTTACTGATTTTATACCCATGTAATCAAGAATGGGTTTTGCAGCACAAATAAGGAATATAGATTGGATGAGGCCAAGAATGGCGCCAATCGCCATTGCTGATGAAGCTGATGATATATGCCTTTTCTTATTCCCGCCGTCACTAGTTTCTACACAGTTAATGGTAGAAGGTGACTGTCTTGTCAACTCCAATTCAAAATTCACCAGAAAATTATCGTGATTTAAAGTGAAAAAACAAACTTACTAAGCAAAATGTCTTATGACTATATAGTAACAAAATTATTAACCACTTGCTTATGAAATTCAAGAGGATAGGACTAGTGCATACCGATTTCTGGTATAAACTGTTCCTTTTCACTATCTGCAGAAAACCCTTTTTCCAATAATTTAATCTCCTCTGTTTCACCTTTCAAACTTTGCATAGCATCTTCTTCAGCAACAAAAGAAGTCGTGACACTAACAAGTGGGAAAATTGCAATTTTTGATACTTGATTAATGACAGCAATTGCAACTCCTACTGCAGCTAGCTCCACAGGACCTATAGGATAAACAAATAAGAAAAAATAGACAGGGATAGAGATCATAAGGTTGTTTTCATTTTATTTTTTTTGAAAGGTAATCAGAATTTTTTAAATCAATGCATAATACAAGGGGGGTGTACAATCATTTTAGTTCAGAAAAGAACGACATGAAATTAGGCAGCCCATCTATATGCCTAATAGTCGCAATATTTTATTGATGTTCTACAATGATAAGGTCAATAACAAAGTGCAAGTCATTTAATTAGTCAAACTTTCGACTTCCCTAAAAATAACAGAAAAAATTACTTTCATATTATACACATTTAATGCTGGACTTACCTCATGGCAATCGAAGGAACCCATTTCCTCTAATGTGAGAGCTAAGCTCGCTTCGGCAAACAAACCTTCCACCATTTTTTCATATTCTGATTTTTCAGTCTGTTTTGGGACCTCATCTTCAAATCTGAATTTCAAAGGAAGGGTATATTGAGGTGACGTTTCCTTCTTAGCTTCTTCATCGCTTTCTTCCTTGTCAAAATAAGATTCCTTATTCAGTACAGAATCTGAGAGAATTCTGATGAAATCATAATGCTTTTGAGAAGCAACTGGCTTCTTTTTTGTTGGCTCCAAAGTTGCTTCCTCTTTGTCACTCATCTTATCATCCACGAGTAGGTTTCCATACGAAATGTTCATTAGCCATGAAACACTAGACATGAAACAAGAATGAGGAGACACATACCTATATGGCCAATAAAAGCAGTGTCAATTAGAGAAGCAATAGGGTCTGCAGTTAGAGCCAGTGCTGCAGGCAAGGCAATCTGTGCCATTTCTAGACCTAACTCATCTTTCTTGAAAATTTCCCTACAAAGCATTAGAAACATGCATCAATCGAATTGTGTTAATCGTTTTTTCGTTTTCCATTTCCTTTGGACCAATCCAGAAATATAAACACAATAAATGACCTGTGAATTACAATGAGAACCAGAACTTGGAAAAGAAAAACACGAGGAATGTCAACATAAATCGCAACAATGAGAATCATTGGCTTTATAAAGGTTCTGTAACCCACAACTTGGAAAGAAAAACACGAGGAATGTCAAACATAACAGGAAAAATGATCAATATTAAGTTTACTCAACATGTTTTGCTTGTTAATATAAATTATTCTATAAGCAAAAGCAAAGTTTCTCTCAAAGGAAGCAAAGCTTTCCAAGAAACAATACCATGGATTCCTGAATAAACCCCATAAAGGATTGTCATCCATATTGTTCCACGATGAAAGGAGCACCCTAGAAATCATGTTCTGTTCCCCAATTAGTAGTTAATCTCAAAGTTCACAGTTAAATTCTAACTCATATACCATTTAGGCAACTGTATAGAAGGTGTTAAAAATATAAGAAAAGGAAAAAGTTACAGAAAAGAGAAAAAAATCTTGAAGAAAAATGAAGATGAAGAATACCCAGAAATGATCTATAAAAAATGTATATATTTTGATTACAATCCCAAGAACCAAGAATACTTAGCAGTCAAGAAAACGGAATTATATGTACTGGAAACAAAGATATATTAATAAAAACAAGGTTGTAACTGAGCAACTATGTAACCAACCATTTTGACCAGAACAGTCACATATACCTTCCTCAGTTGTACAAAACCCAGAATGAGACTACAAGTTGTGTAATAAAACTTAATAAAACCATAAATACTTTACAAGAGAGGTAAGAAAGATGCTTCCGAGAAAATATAAGAGATTATAGCCACACAAAAAATTGGAATTTCTGCAACAACTTCATTTGGACAATAGGAATGAGGGGAACGGTATTTACAAAATTCAGATGGTATTAGTAACGAGTTATGGGGAAAAAAATAGTAACAATTCCATTTGTTTGGTCCCAAATCAGTCGTAGGTCAGTGACTTTTCAATCACTCAGACAATTGGCTGATGCGTCATATTCCTTAAAAAGTTAAAAACTGCTCCTCTGCTCATGTCGAATACTCAAAAAACAATGTGCAATGGAAATAATAATTGGATTGCAATGTAAGGAGTTGCCATATTGGAATTGCATTCGCATGCCAGTCCTGTTCCCTTTCGTTTTGGTCGGGGGTTCGTATGCACTGATGTCAAACAAGGCCGGGTTACATTCCAATCTCAGAAGTCCTATTGAAAAATGGGGGTTTCCCAGGGAAAAGAATGAAATCTATCATGTTACACGAGGAACATGCTTCTGTTTGAAAACATGAGACCAATACATTTGAAATGTAAGAAAATCATTTCATGTTCTTCAGAAGCAAATTTTAATCAAATAGCAAAATCTAGTTGAGAGAATAGTTTTCCATCCGAAGTTCAGTAACCATATAATTGTTGGCATTATAGGAAACAGCCATGATAAGAAATTCAAATCCTTGTCCAGGGCAGAAATTTCAGAATTGGTTAAACATGGGGTGCTCTATATGTCTATCAGATTGCTCAATCGAGAAGAATGTGACATTGGCAGCCAAGCAGGTCCTTTAGTTATGTCTTTGGCAAATGCAACAGGAGGGGCTTCCACTGTTAAATACTGGTAATAAAAGCTTCATTTCCGTTCCGTACAATTGAGTTTGTATCCTTGAAGATTCTACATTCTTCGCCATCAACGGCAGGAGCTGGTGGAGATGGTGACATATGACAAATCTTAAAAGATGGGCATGTTTTCAAGGCTTGAGTCCTTGTATGAGATTGTTTCCTTCATTTGAACAGCCTTATCTTGTGTCGAAAATTTTTTCGTGCTACCCACCACTTCGAGGAAGACTAAGCTCCCATGTACTATACTCTTCTTGTACCTTGGAAGAGAGGTTTACATGATGCTATGTGGCTGTCCAAAGCGCAGTCACTAAACTCAGGCTTGGTAGGATAGGAGTGTGTGCGTCGGCCATTCGGGTGCCATATTTTGGAGACTGGCAGTCTGAATTTCAATGGATGTATAGATAGGTGTTGGACTAACCAGTCAGACTTTGCAGAACTGACTAAATAGCATAAATGGCTTTATTAGGGAAATTGAACAAAGGTCAAATGTACTTGCAATTCAATCACCAATAATCACCACAGGAGCACTTCCCGTCTTCAAACCGATGAAATCGATTGTTATCTCTGACGATAATTATCCGTCCAGTGCACTTGGACATAAATTTTATTGCAGTGTGGCAATCACCACAGATGCGCAAGTTCTTCATAACTCTAATTGGCCGTTCTGGTGGAAAGGTAATAAGTGCAAATGCAATGGCTAATCTCTCACTATGATATCGAATACTCTGGATCTTCTCATCAGCACCAACTTCTTGTAGCACGAAACTTGTGTCTGCAACATAACCAACTCGCATCATATCCTCCCCTAGTTCCTCCAGCTTCCTATAAATCTCTTCAGACTTCGCATTGGCCCTATCCCCTGCAACAAATGTGTAAATCCTATTACCTTCCTCTACCCAGCTCAGACCAGTTTCCTTTTTCATTCCAAGGTCCCTCAGCATTTTCCTCGCTGTTGCAGCCTCTTTATATCTACCAGCAGCTGCATAAGCATTAGATAATAGCACGTGTAGGCCAGGGCTAACAGGGCCTAACTCAAAGACTCTATCAGCTACGTAACCTGCCAACTCTGTGTTTCCGTGAATTCGGCACCCAGTTAATAAAGCTCCCCACACAGATTCTGTTGGTTGCATTGGCATTTCTTTAGTAATTTCAACAGCTTCGTGCAATTTTCCAGCTCGGCCAAGTAAGTCAACAATCGAAGCATAGTGCTGATCCCCTGGCGCTATACCTTGATCCTTCATCAACTTGAAGTAATACTTTCCCTCCTCAACCAGCCCCGCGTGGCTACAACAATAGAGTAGACACAAAAATGTAATGAAATTTGGCTTCATTCCTACCCTTCCCATTTTCCCAAACAACTCAAACACGTTTTTTGTATGTGAATGTTGAGCACATGCGATCAACATTGCATTCCACATTCCTAAATTCTTATCTGAAACCTCGTCAAAAACAAGATATGCTCCCTCAATGACACCACACTTTGAGTACATGGAAATTAAAGAACTTCCCACAAAACTCGACAAATCATAGCTCATTTTCAAGCACAAACCATGCATCTGCTTCCCCAGTTCAAGCAAGGTCGAATTCCCACAAACTCGAATCACACTCGAAAAAGTAAAATCATTAACACCCAAATCCTCAATCAAAGCGTCCTTAAAAAGCCTCAAAGCCTCCTCGTCTTCACCCATTTGCGCATACCCATATATCATCCCACTCCAAGACACCACATTTTTCCCTGGAATTTCATCGAACATCTTCCTAGCATCCACTAAATTTCCACATTTTGCGTACATATCCACCACAGAACTCCCAACAAACACATTAAAGTCAAACCCAACTTTCACTGCAAGACAATGTGTCGACTGCCCTGCTCGATAATCATTCATCATCGCGCACGATTTTGTCACGCTAGGAAATATGTGGTCATCAGGATTCACTCCACCATTACGAAGCATTAAGCATAGATACTGAAATGCTCGAAATGGGAGCTCATTTTGCGCAAAACAAGAGATTATAGAACTCCAAGTAGTAGAAGACTTGAAGGGAGCCTCATCAAACAATTGTTCCGAGTGGTGTGGGAACTGTAATTTCGCGTAAAAGTTGATCAGATGGTGGGATATCAGTGGGATGATCTGAAGTCCAGATTTAATGACATGGGCATGAATAGATTGACCATTTAAAAGGGATTTTGCCCGCGTGAAGTCAAGCAATTGGTTGCATATGGTTCGATAGTTGTGCTCAAAGCCTTGTTGGTTGAGTGAGTTTTGGAAGAAGTGTGTGATGATAGAGTGTCTGGGGAGTGGAGGTGGTTGCAAGGGTTCTTTGAGGAAAGGGTGAAGCATTTAGTGAATATCTTAAAGAGGCTTGTGGTCTGGATGCATGACGGCGGCGGGCGGTTACGGAGTAGGGAGTATCAATTTTCTGCGCCAGGACGTGGTGCCGGCGGCCGAAAATTTTGGTGTTGAGTTAGAACGTAGACAAGAATTGGCGGGTCTAGAGCATCGCCTTAGATGTTGAGTTGTGAACCGGCTGGTTTAATTTTCTTCCCCTATTCATTGATTTTGTATTTTCCTACCATATATAAAACGATCACTTCTTCTATTATTGCTCATAAGCCGCAAGTCGATCCAAATGACTTTTTGGCTCGGTTCGACTAAGTCATCTAAGCCGATTTTTTTTCCCTTTTGATTCAGTATCCGCGAGTCGAGCTGAATGTCTTTCTATTCGCCTCGACTAAGCCATCTAAGTCGAATTTTTTTTTTTTTTTACGTTTGATTCAGTATTTTAATTTTTAAGTTACAAATATACGTTTTAAGCGATTTAAAATTTGTTTAAAATGTTGAAGTGCGACCATGATAAATATATGATCAATAAATCTTAAATCTAAAAAATAATTTTACATTAATTGTGAAGCGTAAATATGTTTCTTTTTAATTTCAACCTCATTCCAATGTCCTTTTTTCAAACTTTATTTTTCCTACAACGTTTGATTCGATATTTCATGATATGAATATCCATTTAGATCGATTTAAATTTTTTTAAAAAAACTTACAATGTGATAATAAATATATTGTCGATTATGTTTAAATATAAAAATTATCTTAAATTATTAAACGTAAAATCATAATCGTTAATTTTTCTTTTCTACCCACCCCTCAACCCCCATACTCACACTAATTTCTTTCAATTTCATTTTTCTTCAGTTTTTATCCTAAATTAAGCCATTTTTTTACGTTTCATTTAATATTTTAAATTACAAATATATGTTTTAAGCGATTTAAAATTTGTTGTATATGTTGAAGTGCGGGCATGATAAATATATGGTCGATAAATTTTAAATATCAAAAATAATTTTACACTAATTGTGAAACGTAAAGTCGTGATTATTTATGCTTCTTTTCAATTTCAACCTTATTCCAATGTTCTTTTTTCGAACTTTGTTTTTCCTACAACGTTTGATTCGATATTTCACGATATAAATATCCATTTGGATCGATTTAGTTTTTTTTTTAAAATATTAAAATGTGATAATAATAAACATATTATCGATTAAGTTTAAATATAAAAATTATCTTAAATTATTAAACGCAAAATCATAATCGTTAATTTTTCTTTTCTACGCACCATCAACCCCCATACTCACATCAATTTCTCTCAATTTCATTTTTCTTCAGTTTTAATGGTTAAATATGATAAATTCATAGCGTCAAAATGGATATTGAAATGACACAATGATTTTCAGAAGAAGTCTTCTATATCATGCAGTGCTTGTAGACAAACATTTTCTATGAAATATATTATTTTGGGGGTTTTTTTAAAAATTGATTTAATGTACGGTATCATTAGAACATACTGAAAAGATAGTCGACGGAATTTATGAAGTTAGATGATCGTTTGTTATTCTTTTTGCCTTTATGATGGAAGTTTTCATTGTGTTGTGCTTTTAATACTGATAGAGATCATTGATTTGTCCCAAATTCTGCACTGTATAGTAACAT
>CAIGRF010054973.1:0-16265 GCA_903798235.1 Fraxinus ornus
GCCGAGCAGGCTCAGCTCGCCTAGCGAGCCCCCTGCTCGGCTCGTGCTTTTTGACGTGCCCGAGCCGCTCGTGGCTCATCAAGACGATCGGCTCGGCTCGTTTGCCACCTCTAGGTAGAATGTTTTTGTCAAAAATATTAGGGGTAACTTTTTCCATATAAAAATACATACTTTTATGATTACATTTCAAAATAATAATAATAATAATTTAAACTCACGTATTTTTATGCACACATTACACAATGTTTTTCCTTAATTTCCTGGCTTAAATGGAGGGCTATAATAATTAGGATAATTCTGCTCTACCAGGAGCAGTTGCTCTCACATAGGTGGGTCACCCACCTCATTAAAACCCCCTCCCAAATGTTAAACACACATCTCCCATCTCACATTTGCTCTGCCATGCCTTTTACCGGCCTGGCAGAGCATCCCAGTTCTAATAATTATGTGAGTCGATCTCTCTTTAGCTCTTAAAAATGTATTTTATACACTTATTTTGACCAAAATTTATAGACATTTAAGGTATGTTCTCTTTGTTATTTTCAACCCGTTTTCTGTTTTCGATTTTCCAGAACAGTGAAAACGCGTCCTTTTTTCTATTTTCGAAAACGCGTTTTTGAAAACGGGTTGAAAATTTACAAAGAAAACCCAAAACGACAAATTTTGGGTGTTTTCAGTTATAACTTGCCAAAATTTCCAAAATAAGTTTTTGTTGTTTTCAGTTTAACGTCACCCCAATCGTCACCAATGCCGTCGCCCCTACACCACACCACCACAAAAACCATTGTCGATGCTACCACCCCGACCACCACCACCACCACCGGCGGCACTACACCACCACCACAAAAACCACCTCTCTTTCGCGTGGACCCTCTCCCCATCCAACCCAATAACTGGCACACAGTGAAGAGCTGGAATGGCTTGATTCCCACACAGCTTATTATGAAGAAGAATTTGAAGAAGACGATTTAAAAGTCGAAGTAATTTCACCCCCTTCCTTACCCGAAACCCCTCAGAAAAACCCATTCACTCCCATCGAGTCTCGCCCTCCAAACCCAGTTCAATAATTACTAACAATGAAAAAAAAAAAAAAAACGGTTCCAATCTAACATATCCGAATTGCTTGGAGAAAATGAAGTGGACCCGATTGAAAATAAGAGAGGCAGACTGAGCAAGAATCCCAAAATAAATGTGGATCAAGAATTTTGTCGGTTGATAATGAAAATGAAATTGTGGGAAATGAAAATGTTGGTGCCAGTATAAATGATGGAATGAGGGATGGGGATGAGGAATGGTTGAGACACTCGCCGCCCATGGTTGTAGGGGAAGAGAGGACGACTGTAGACTGTAGAGGAAAGAGAAGATAGGGCAACTGTGGAGGAAAGAGAGGAAGAAAGAGAACAAATTTTTCAAATTTTGATTTTTGAAAACAATTTTCCAAAATGCCAAGAAGAACACATTTTCAAAAATTTCAAAATGGACCTCAAAACACAAAACACAAAATGAATTGAAAACTCAAAACACAAAATTGAAACACAAAGAGAACAGTCCCTTAATATTTCTTTTAAACAGTTATAGCCTAATTTGTTGTATATTTCGTTTATTAGGTAAAAATTTGATGAATATAATTGGAAATGAAAGAAGAAGCGAAAATTAGGAAAAAAAATGGCATGATCCAAAGTTTGAGGATTAAAGTGTCAATACTCAAAAATTGTATCGAACCTCACGATGAAGATTTGAAAATGTTACGGGTCAATTGAATGCAATTAGAAGTCAAATAAGAGTTGAATATGATCAAAATATTTTCATAAATCAATTTTCAATCGCACAAGTATGTTCTAAATTTTTAGTCAAAATTTGAGACCCGTTTGTTACACAATAAACGTTCGAATTGGAAAAGACTATCTCTAGCAAAGTTGTATCCATTTGAGTTATCTTTTCAACCCACTTTGAATCGCCTTAATCAGATATTGAAAAAGAAAGTTATGATAAAAATATCGTAGAAGACATAGAGTGGAAGTAGCAGGTGGTGCTGAGGCTCCCACTCTCGAGAAAAATATCAAATTCTTGGCGCCTAGGCACCGCCCGCCGCCAAATATGGTTTTCGAGTGCAATTCATCTTTTTAAAAGTCCAATTTAACTAAAACTCTTCGAAAACTTAAAGAAGACATAAATATAACTCGAGTTTCACACAATTTGGGGGAGAAAAACACATAATTATCAAAATCAAAATCAAAGAGCAAAAGTTAGTGTTTGAAGACTTTTGAGGATGAAGAAGATTTTTGGCGCAAAATCCAATTCTTTTCATGATCAAGATTTCAAAACCCGATTATGAACTCTAGACTTTTTGTTTTTCTTCATTCTTATATGAGTACCAAAATTCATAGTTAGGGCTAACAACATAATATATGTTTCTTTTATTCAAGATTATAGTTCTTTAAATGTATATGTGTTGATTTTATTCATGAATTTAATGCTTTGAATTCTTTGACCAATTATTCAATGATTTTATGAATTTATTACGAATCGAGATGTGAATTTTAGATATAGCCATTTAAACCACGTATTAAAATTCGGTAATTTAGTATAACGAGTAGAGATACATATACTAATTATTGCGATCTTAAATGAATTCTTAGAACTAGTATTTCTTTTAACTAAGATTGATTCATATAGAGATATGAAATTAAATTAGTTAAATAGATTCAATGAGAAATCGAGAGTGGTAAATTGAATAATTTAGAAGAATTCAATCGAATACTACAATATTAATAAATTTCGATTAACGAATTAAATGAGATTCATATGTAAAATTGCAATTCATAGCATCCACATTCATAATTTTAAAATCCAAATTCAATAAATTGTGTACGTTAGATAATTTAGTTTAATTAGAATTATTTAAACATCAATCACAAACCTTATTATTCGTTTTCGATCAAATTAAAGTTAGAAATAATTTAACCAATTGTTCTATAGTAGTTTCTCGTGGGAACGATATCCAAACTCATTGGTATATTATATTACTTGTTACGATCCGTACATTTGTAGGATATAAAAATCGACAACAACTCTTTTCGGATATGATGCACTTATAAATGAACTAAAATTTAAAGATACACGTCTCTTTATTTATTTTGTAAATACTTAAATTCTTGGGATATTACATATTAAAAATATTTCTTTACATCAATTAAACGTAAAGATACTAACCAATATATTCATTCCTCTTAGCAACGTCCGTCTTTCAAAATGGACAACGAATTTCAATATGATGTCAGAGACCATTAAATCTAAACGAGCAAATTCATCCATGTAAAAAGCTCAATTGAGCTATTGGAGTCTTAACTTTGATGTGTTCAAATGAGTCAATATACTGCAAAGCAATTTAAATACAAAGATGACGTTAAGTGATTATGAAAATGTTAAATAACATCAAATGGATTGAGCTATTGTTAATGAACTTATATTTTAACATGGAAATCCAAGACCTAATACGGTATTCATTGCCCATTAAGTTCAAATTAACAATTTGATTCGTGTAAAAAGCTCAAACTAGCAATCCAGTTCGACACTTAAAACACTTATTTTGGAAGAAAATGTTCTGAATTAGTGATTTTTAGAGAATGAGTAGTTAAAAAATAATCAAATTTTTTTGATTTACATATAAAATTATTTTATTAAAAAATTTATGTTTGAAAAGGAATTTTGAAAAAAATGAGATTTAATTTTAATTTCTACCGGCCTTTTAATTTAAGGGTTAAGAATTTTTGTGAAATTTATTTATCAAAAATGTTGCCAGGAAAAATGCTCCCAAGTAACTTTTGGAAGTCAAACCACCTTCAAATGACCCGTTAACCATTGAGGCATTTCCGAATTCGCCTGAAAACTTATCGCCGTTCGACCAGGGACTCTATCTCCCCGATGGAAGAAACGACGGCGTACCCACATATTGAACCTTCGAATTTTGACCTTATCATCATAGGCACAGGCCTACCGGAATCCATCATCGCCGCTGCTTCCTCCGCCGCCGACAAAACCGTCCTCCAACTCGACCCCAACCCGTTGTACGGCTCTCACTATGCCTCTCTTCCCCTCCAAGATTTCGTATCCTTCATCGAATCGCATCAGCTCCAATCTGAACCGTCTTCCAATCCCCAATTTCGTCAGACTGACGACGACTCCGGAAATTACGTTTGTGTTCCTCTTATTACTCGTCCCCTCTACTCGTCACTGGAAATCAACTCCTGCTCCTCCGAGCCCCTCGATAATTCCAGAAAATTCTGCCTCGATTTGACGGGACCTCGGGTCCTGCTCTGCTCCGACCCTATGATTGATTTGATCCTCAAAACGGGCATAAATCAGTATATGGATTTCAAAAGCGTGGATGCTAGCTTCATGAGTGATGCGGAGGGAAAGTTGGGTACGGTGCCTGACTCCCGGAGTGCCATATTTAAGGATCGGAGTTTGTCATTCACTGAGAAAAATCAGTTGATGAGGTTTTTCAAGCTAGTACAGGGGCATTTCCTGAGTGAGAGCGAAAGTGAAGGGAGTGATCTGATTTCTGAGGAGGATTTGGAGAGTCCGTTTGTGGTGTTTTTGACCAAATTGGGGCTGTCACATAAGCTAAAATCGTACAGATCGATTCTTGGCTTTTTCTCTCTCTGTTAGTGAGAGTTCTTGTTTTCCTATTTTTTTTAGTCCTAATATATTTTAACTGAATTTTATGATCATTCAAGTTCTGGCATACTTCTGGACTTCCAAAATTTACAGATATCTTGCATTATTATTCTGGTGTGATTGATTTGACAGTTCTCAGCCTTAAGTTAACATGATAGTCCTCTTGACGAGCTTTAGCTATACAGACGAATGTGGATCATTAGTTAACCCAAATGATGTGCACTGGATTAATTAATCATGCAGTGTTCGCTTATAGTTTCTTTTCCTGAAGTCCAATTAGTCATTTACATTCTGTAAGATTTTTTTTTGGAATATTTTAACTAGGGCCACTAGTGTTTGATTTGAGTGATTTGGGGAACACGCAGTGCAGATAACGATCTAAATCCCACCAAGTATTTTGGCTCCTGTTGATTATTTTGGGAGCAAATATTAGTTTTAATGGGTTTAATTGACCCTCGGGAAGGATGAGGCTCTTAAGATATTTGTCCCAATTAAAGCCTTTTTGTTCCTGTCACGTCTCTAATTTCATTGTTACCCAAATTTGTGTGATGAAGTTATTATTTATTAGTTTAATGTAATGTATCACAGCACTCAGTATGGTGATATCTAAGCTGTTCGTGTGCACGTTGGATAGTTTCTCTGGGTTAATATGCGATTGACTTATATGACTTCTCCCATGCAGGATTATTTTGTATGCAATAGTGATGGCTAATTATGATCAAGAAAATATGGAGGTCTGTAAGGATGTTATCAAAACAAAAGATGGGATAAATTATTTAACACTTTACCACTCGTCGGTTGGCAGGTCAATTCCTTTCTGATCCATACTTGAATATATTTCATGCAATTGTAGAATAATTATTGATGTTGCTTGAACCGTAGATGTTACGATATTAATAATATATTTACCTTTTGTTTTTATGGAAGGAGAAATTTATTAATAGGTTGAAAAAAATAAAGGAACCTCATTAATTGGTAGAATGAACTTTATGCAAGCTTAAATCATGGTATACAAAGGAATATATGCAACAAAAAAATTGACCTTTTGATTTTTTAGGTTATTCAGATCAATAGACCTTTGAATTTAACATTTGTAAGTGGAAGTTAATTCAGCCTCCGTTTGGATAGAATTTATAAATAGATAGAAATGAATGGTGAATAATGGATATTATTTGTAAGTCCATTGGAATGTGTGGTGAATATAAAGTTTGACCATTTATAAACGATTTATAAATTTTGCCAAATGGAGGCTAATATGTGAAATTCAGTTAAAACTTCCTCAAAATTCAGGAGGCGAGAAGTTAGTTTACTTATGAAGAAGTATATAGTAGTCAGACTAAACACAACACTTATGTTTATCTGTTTTTCGTGTATGTGTATCTAAGGTGGATGTTTGTTTTAATCTCTATTTTGATATTAATACGACCTTGTGTCTTTTTGCATCTTCTTTCCAGTTATATTACAGTTAGGTTTAGTTATGTTCACGAAGTAGATCACCTTGCAATATATATTAATTGAAACTTCAGTTTTGATTTTATTTTGGTTAGATAATGTGATCTATAAGTCACCAATTTACAGGAAATTTTTATAGCGACTATTTTTCAATATTAACTACAAAAGTTTTTGAAATAAATTCAAGGGGTAAATAGTGCAAAAGTTTCAAAACTTTGTGAGGAATAACAAAAGGTCATTCTTTATAGAAGCTGTTTGAGGCTTACGCCTTGAGGCCTGGCTTATGTTAGGTTTTCACAAATGCCTCGAAAATTACTTCTTAAGTGCCATTTGTTGATTCTTAGGTCTCGATTTACTGAGGCTCAAGGCTAAGCCTCAGAATGAATGAGGTGTGAGCTCCTTTGTCTGGATTTTTTTTGGAGCTTCTTATTACTGTCCTCAGCTTTTGGGCTACTTATTATCCTTGAACGTTTTACGGATTCTTCTGCTTTCTTTACGTTTTATCAAAAATGTATTTTCTGGGGAACCATTATTTACAGAATGATTTAATTTTAGAATTTCGACAACTGCTGACTGAGGGTATATTGAATACAATTATGAATTCGAAAAATACAGTGTCACCATCAGAAAGTCTAAATGTTTACACAATTGGGTCAAGAGTTTGGAGGCTTTTGAGCATACTTACTGAGCTATAGACTATAGAAGATAAAACAGATGTATCTAGTCAAGTTGTCCTTTATGCCTTTTTACTTGAGCTTCATATAACAGAGGGAGAAATGGATTAAAGATGCACGTCTCTAACTTCGGGAATTTCATTTTGCCTTTCAGTATGCATTAGGTCTTGCTTAACTAATAAAGAATTGCTATTGCTTTATGTAAAAATCTTCTATCAATGAGTGTTTAATATGGAAATTGGAAAAAAAAAATAATAATAATAATTCTCTGGACGCTTTACATTCAGTGCATAGTGAATTCAGACATTGCTTTTTCTTTCTGATTTTTGGTACTTTTTTGTCGACTTTTGACAGGCCAATACCTGTAGTCCTCAATTTATTTTCTTAACATTTTAAGGTTTCCTAATGCAAACGGTGCTATGATTTATCCCCTTTATGGCCAAGGAGAGCTACCACAAGCCTTTTGTCGTCGTGCAGCTGTCAAAGGGTGTATTCATGTAAGGATAGTTATTGTATTCTATTTACTTGGAAGACTGTTTATAAATCAGTACACTGTACTTGGATTCTGCCTGCTTGAACTATAAATATTAACTTATGATGAGAAATCTCTCTCTCTCTGGCTTTATTTGTTTATATATCTATCTCAGTGATTATGGTATTTATTATTTTTTTGGGATGTGCAACTGTGGTTTTATACATGCTCTTGATTGTGCATGGCAACACTTGATATTTCGTAAGTCCTTTCATGTGTTCAGGTTGTTCTTAGTTTTGTTTGAAGTTGTGTCTCTGAAAGATTTTTAAGTTTTAGAAGTTATTTGAATTCTAAAATGATTAGTCCAAATACAATACCAATTTAAAATGGGGAAGGGCGGCCAAATAAATTCTTCTATTCCATCTATTGTTCTCTTGGTAAAATTGGATGCAATCACCGCTCAAAAGGCCATGATACTGCCTGCTATGGGTCCCCTTATATTTTACTACTGATGTGCCGCCAACTCATTAGGTCATGATCTGTTTTTAAGACCTGTAGAAACATAGAGTTTTGAAGAGATCTGATGGCATTTCCATATAAAACCGAGAAAGTGTTCTCAAATTGGTGATTTGCATTAACTGTTTGATTAATGAGCTCATCCTGTTTCCCTTATGTTTTGTATTTCCCATCTCTTGTGACACTAGCAATATTCTAAAAGCCATTTTGCTTTGATGAGGGCCAAGATGCGAGGTAAGGCTAAATTCCAAGTGTTGAGCAGAAGCCTTCTGGGAATTTAGTTTTTTATAATTACTTACAAACTTGAATTTCATATTTGTCTTGGGTTGGTTATGGATTCTGTAATTGTAGAACTTGAAACATATACATTTTTTTTTTATGAAAATCATAGTTTCAGAAAGTAGGAAACAAGTGTATTTATATAGAAAGAAAAAAAAAATAACTTGAAAATTATGCTAGCACACAACACTACGTGAACAAACAATACACAGTAAAGTTTGACCAATCTGAATTGGCACATCTGCACTTTACATGTCAAATCCTTCTTCAAGCCTTCATTTCCAGTTTGATCTCATCTCTTCACATTTCTAGTTAAAAACAGATTAACCGTGGAAAGAGGAACAGAGCTCAAAATAAAGAAAAATGAAAACGAAATATACTGTAAACAAATTTAGCCCTAAAAGAAACAAGAAAAATGAAAATAGTTCTCAAGGAGAGAACAAACCAACTTATTTGTATGGGAAAAGAATGAAAGCTTGTTGTTCAAATAAAAGAAAAGAAAAACCTGGCTGATTAACTCACTCTAGGAAGAAGCATTGGTCAAGAGAAAAGAAGAGGGGAAAGAGTGAAATTTGAAAATGAGAAAATAGAGTTTGATGTGTGAGAGAGAAAAAAAAGGCTGAAGACTTCAGTTGCCAAGATTGTTGTTTCATCTCTCTTGACCAGATAAAACATACTTTGAAAGAAATCTTAGTGGGCCTAGGGCAAGTATGCATTAGTTTCAAATTAAATAAAAGTTGACATTTAAAAATATGATACCATGTGACTTGACTTATCAACAAATTGTTAAAAAGGAGTGCCTCCTTTACCTGTTGCACGGCTCGTATTATAATGTGAAGGCCTTCTAATACATTTGCCAACCTGATTGCCCTGAGACACTTTCTGTTAACCTCATTCTGATGCACTTCCCAAAGTTGCCTTTGGGAAGATCGGACATTAGAGATATCATTCAGAGGATGCATGTTTTCTTAGATTTTTCTGCTCTTAGTGAAGGAAAAGTGAAAAGAGAGAAAAAGTTTGATTTGTAGAGAAAAGAGCAGAAAACTTCGGTTCACAAGGAATTATTGTTTGATGTCTCTTGACTAAATAAACATTATTTATGAACTTAATCATAGCAGCCCCACGGTAAGTACTTGTTTCAAAATGAAGAAAAGTTGACATTTGAAGCCCTTGTTTGGTCCCTATTATTTTCAAAAATACATCTTTCTCTCTTATTTTCATCCACACAGTTTTCAATAAAATAATACTACACGCAAACCCAAAACCTTATTTTTTAACCACACATTATCTGTTAAAATACTATTCCAAAATGCATTTTATCAAAAAATGGGGCTCAAACAGTCTCTAAATTACAATATCTTTCTATCAATAAAGTGTTAAAAGGAGCGTCTCATTTAAAGGTGAATGCCTTCCAATACAATTGTCAACCTGATTGCCTAGTGGAAATTTTTGTTGCCTCACTCTGAGGCACATCATGAAGATGCCGTTGAAAATATTGGATGTTAGAGATGTCATTCAGATTGGATGCATTATTTACAAGTCATTTTTTATTTACAGTATAATTGTAAACTAAAGTATAATATTCTCGTTTTCTGATTTAAAGAGACTGGAAATTATCTCAAAATACGACGGCAAATGTCGTCTATCTTTTCCAGTTTTCCTTGATTCCTGGCTATCGTTCTATTTATCATTTATGATTGATATAGAGGCCGTACAAGATTTTTAATGGTTATTTTCATCATACACTTCTTACACAGGTTTTGCGAATGCCTGTAATTGCCCTACTCATGGATAAGGTTCGAAATGATATTTGTATGTTTTTGTTGTACTCTTTAGAGGATAAGTGTGAGGTGCTCCTTGGGCCTTGTGAGTGCAGGAACTTGTTGTCCTTGATTATCATGCATGTGCATGATCATATTCGTGCGGGCTTTATGGCACGTGGATCACTGGCAGCTTGTTTGTGCACTTACCTCATTTGGCATGTGTAAAATACTAAAAGTACATTATGAGAGCTGATTGTAATATCATAGATCATTTTTCATATGATAGTTTGGAATTCTTGCAGGATAGTGGGACTTATAAAGGCATCAAGTTAGTTTCTGGTCAAGAGTTATTCAGCTCTCAGTTGATTCTTGCTCCCTCTTTTACGATTACATCATCATTAGCTCCTTTTTCCTCACATGAGCTGAGTTCCCATGATTTGACCCTCCAAGATGTCAAAGAGAAGGTTGCCCGGGGAATATGCATTACGAGAAATTCCTTAAAACCGGATGTAGCTAATTGTCTGGTGTTATTTCCTCCTGGATGTAAGCCCAATATTTCATTTGTATTTTTTTACATATTCATATTATGGTGCTTTATTTTCCGTCTTTGGCTTTCCCTAGCTTTGTGCTCAGATCAGACGATGTCTGTTCGTGTTTTTCAATTGAGTAGCAATGTCGCTGTCTGCCCATCTGGCATGTAAGTTGCATGTTTCATTTGCCTTTACTGTTTTTGAAGTTTGAACTATTAGATGCTCATTCTTCAACTAAGTACTGAACCTAAAGGGATAAGTATGCACAATCTTCTGGACTTTGCTGGATGGAATGTGTAATTTTTAATTTCTTGGGAGGCAAAAATCTGCCCATTCTAAGTTGGTGCCAGTTGGAATCTCAGTCAATGTTGTATTGTCACTCTGTTCAGGTTTGTGACTTATCTTTCAGCACTGTGTGATAATGCCGTTGAAGGGAAGAAATTACTAAATTCAGCCATAAATGCTTTGTTTTCCGTGTCTATTTCTGGTAAATCTGAAAAAAGTAACAAGGATAATCAAAGTGAAAATACTGAAGTAAAACCCAGCTTACTTTGGAGTGCCTTGTATCTGCAAGAGTTGACGAAGGTTTGTTTCTTGTCCTTGCTATTTTGTTTCCTTTAGGAGATTAGTGTTCTGGATTTCCTTGAATTTGGCGTGTAAGCATGGTGTATGTTTGTCAGCAGTTTTTTCTCAGTTGAGAAATTCTCTCTTTCGACTTCACTATGAAAGGCACTTGTGGGGATTTTTTGTACCTTTACAGCAAAGCAGTGATAATTCTTGTATCATGTGCTTATAAATATACATTTGGATGTTCCCTTTTTTGTCTACATGTTAACAATAATTAAAATGCAATCAAGTTAAATGAGCTCTCCTGAAATATGTAGGGAACGTTAAGTTGAAATAATTATTCTATCCTCCCTCCACAATCTGCTTGAGTAAATAACGAAGGGCTTGGGACTTTGGCAACAATATTTACTAGCTAAACCTTATTCTCAAATATCAATAGCCTTGATGTTAGTTTCATAAAGCCTTTTCTACTACGACTTACAAAGATATCCAACTTTGACAACCACTTGAGGCCATGTTAATTTTGGCCTACTTGCCCACTTTTAACGTGTTATACGATCATTACATCATATTTGTAAATTTGAGTCTTTATTTCATGTACAACACGCTCTAGCCATTAAGTGACAGTACTCTTATACTACTTGGCTTGTATCTTCATTTCTAATTTTATCCATTAAACTGTGGCCAAACATCCATTTTAAAGTTCTTATTATGATATGTTATTCCATTCTCTTTCAATGGCCCAATAGTCTATATAATAAAATGTCGTTGATCTAGTAATCATTCTACAGAACTTACCTTCTAAATAAAGGCATGTTTCCATCACATATTATACTTGTAGTTTTTCTCTATTTTATCAAAGCTGCTATAATATGATGCATTGCCTCGTGTTGAAGTCCTTATTCTTTATTGGTATCAAGCTAAAAGATCTTAGCGGTTGATCTTTGAGACATCATAATCCTTAGTTTTAACTTTAGTGTCATCTTTTTTCCTATGTTCTAAAATTTGGCGAGAGCATTGACTCCGAAAAAGTAAAGGGTCAAGCCATCAGGGGTCAAATGGTTGAATTAAGTCGAATTGGATGACAAAAATAATAAATTATCTAACAGCCGAGCTGGATGTACAGAAAGAAGCCCACAGGATTTCATCATAATACACATATTTGTGGGTCCCACTCATTTTTAAAAAAAAATACATGGTGGGTCCTGCGCGTTTCTGTGTATTCTGGTTAAATTCTGGTGGGCTTCTTTCTATACATGTGGGGAAAAACCATTATCCAATTATAAATATATACCATGTTGAAGACAAGATTTAAATAATATTAATGTAATGATGTAAGGGTCCGTTTGATTGCGAATGTGGAATTTAGGTGGAAAAAAATGAATTACAGAGAATTGAATTGTCTAGAATTTGTTTTACTGAGAATTTAATTAATTGTGTTTGATTGATATAATTTTCCACCTGAAAAATATTGAAAGTTTGGTGTCTGTTTGACCTTTTTTTAATGGAAATATTTCATTAAAGTGATAATTTTTTTTACCATTGGGTCTGAAATTTGTTCCAATTGTCAAAAAAAAAAAAATTTAAAAAAAATTACTATATCGAATACCATTCGTTTGACTTTTTTTGCATGGAAATTGTTAATAAAAGAGATAAATTTTTTTATCATTGTGTATAGAATTTTTCCCAATTGCCAAAAAAAAAAAAATGTTGGAAAATCAAAAACCAGCAAAACAAAAGGAAAACAAATTCATTGATTGCAAGGAAAAGAGGCGTGTGAGTGTAATAGCTGGAAAACGAATTCAAGGTAAAATTTTTGCAATCAAACAGGTAGAAGTAGGAAAATGGAACATGGAAAATTTGTAGTATCAAACAGGGCCTAAATTTATTTTTTTCTCTGGCAATAACCATACCACTTTTCTAGGAGGCAGGAGCCCTATTTTCGTTCTTTCTGAATCAAAATGCAAGTCCTGCATTTTATTCCTTATCTTCCATCATATACGAAAATGAAGAGAAATCCGAGGCATAAACTAGATTGGTTCTCAAATATCTTTTGGTTACACCTTAATTTATGTTCAATTACCTCTCAGTAATTTATATTATGATTAATGAGCTCTTTTGTTCTTATAGATAGGGACTTTTTTTTTTTGGTTCCTTTTCATCAGGTGCTTCTTTGGTTTTATATTGTTTCATTTGTCACTGTCAATTTCAGGGTGCATTTAAATCCGTTAACTATACGACAATGCCGGATGAGCATCTGCACTACAATGGTCTTCTAGATACAACAGCAAAGGTAGCTTATAACCTGAGTTTCATTGTCTAACAAGTAGATTCTGCTATGTTTCTAATTATGCTTCCACCTTACTGCTTGAATTCCCATGCATTGAACTCATTAGCAAAAGAACATAGATTACTGAGATGTCACACTCCTTTCTGTTATAGCGAAATAACACTGACTGGGCTAATGTCCATTTTTCTGTATGTCACGGCAGCTATTCCAACAAATGTATCCTGGGGAAGAATTCTTCCCTATGACAAATCCGTCTGATGAGTTTGCAGATGATGCTGGTTCGGAGTTGGAAACATAGAGAAATGCCAAGTGGTTTCAATTTGCTGGTCGAATATTTTCTATGTTGCCCCATGGTAGAGGAGCATTGTTATGAATGTAGTAGAGCTTTATGGTGAAAGATCAACCTGCTTGCTTGCATAGATTGGCTCTTGTACCGTCATAGAACTGAAATATGCAGTGTTATCAGCATGGGGAATTGAATCATTATCAGTTTTCCATCACCTGTTATGTTTATTAAACAATGGAATTTTCGTATCTTTTGTTCGCTGTTTGCATTTGTATCATAGGCTTTGTAAACCATGTAGTTATCTTGGAGGATTCTCCTGATTCTTGAACTGCTTTATGAACCATATCGTTTGCTGTGTCCTTCCTAGATAAGCCATGGTCGACCACCCGATAATTTTTGCAGGGGCCCAGTCAAGGGACGATAAAATTAAGAGTTGAGTTCTTCGCCTTTTCCCTAGTGAAGCATGTGACCCTATGGTTTCCTTTGAATTTCGATTTCATTAGGTGAAATGTAAGTTGGAAGTGACAGAATTATTGATAAATGTTATACAAAATAGAAACTGTAAAATTACAGATCGAAGGCAGATTACAAAACCCTAAAAGATGGAATATCACTAATAACCACTGAACATCCTGATTTCATCAAATGAAGGCTCAGAATACAATTACCACCAGATCAACACACTGGAAACTCAGATCTAAACCAAGAATCCTCACAATTGCAGGCCAAACGAGCAGTGACTTCTATGAATCAGAAGGACTACAAGTTACCCAAATCTCAACACATTTCTTTCTCGAGATTCACCAAGAATAACACTCTAAGAAANCTATTAAGTTGGTTTCTATGATGATTCATATGTTTCTTTATAATATATGTTGATTTCTTCTCCTTCAAATTCTTTGAGATTTTTTTCATTTGTAAATTCATCTTTTATAGAATTTATAATTAATTTATGTAGTATTTATTCTTTTATTTCTTTCAATAATTCTTTAATTATTTTTAATGTTATTATTTTTAATTTATTAGGAATATGTTCTAAAAATATATAACTTCCTTTTTCCGTTTCTAATTTATAATAGTTATCTATTTTTATAATTCTAGTTTCCATGATTTCTATGGCTCTGATACCAATTTACGGGAGGGTGCTACTATGAGCGAACAAAAATCAAATAATCTAAAAATCAAAATAAATTTTTACACCATTGTATATTCTATATATTCTTTTTATTTAATGAGAGTTAATTTATTATTAGTTATAGATATATAAAATCTTAAAGTTAGATTAAACATTAATTTTTTATAATATTCTGGTAGTCTATTTTGATTGATCTTCTCATTTATAGATTTTTCAGTAATTCTTCAAAATTTAATAACGTTTGAGAATTTATAATATCAAGATCCGTTATCATATCTATACTTGGTTCAAATGGTATATTATATTTTGAAATATTTTTTATCCTTTTACCTAATTTATCTATAATATCTTGTATATCTTTTATAATTATAAATTTTACAATTTCTCTGGCAAAATTTTCTTTAAAACGTCTTAATATTTCTTGAGATGCATAAAATTGTTCTTGATATCCTATTTTATCTATTTTATTTTCAAATTCAATTTCTTTTCTATTTTTTATAATTCTTTTAATCTTGTATGGTCCTCTTTTAGTTCTAGGCTTTTTTATTTTATAATTCCTTTCAGGCATGGTTTAAAAGGTTAATTTATAAATAAACTTATTATAGTTCTTTTAGGACTTAGTTGTATCTTTCTTTATTTTATAAGCGTTTAGTTGTAAATCTTATGCTTGGGGGTATTTTTGGTAGTTTCCTTCCTTTAAATGGTCAAAGGCCATTTTTGAAAGGCCATACCTTTGTTTTGGCCATTTGTGTGTATTTCCTCGATTTGAATTGTGTCCATAGCCCCAATTTAATTAGAATCAATGTTCTAAAAAGCGTAAAGCGTAGCGTAGCGTCGAGACCGAGGATCAAGAATTACAAGATTAAGCATATCAATGCGAAGAATAAGCGTCATAATGCGTTTCGTCTTTTTAATATTATTTTAATTATTTTAGATCAATAAATAAATAAAATAATGCATATCTTGACACTTTATAGGAAATTCAAACATCTTTTTCAAATTTAAAAAAATAATAGTTCTCAAAATCATAAATACCAATGAAATAATATTTCGTTCGTGAATGGATAAAATTATATTCGTGGACTAGATTTGAGCTAGGGTGAGTTTTTCCCACCTAGGCATGAGATGAGGCACTTTCTCCGTTCTCCACGTCTATGCGAGCCTTTTAAAATGCTTGCAACAATATTATTGTAGCAATACCAAGAATAACTGCCAATGCATTAGCACTTCACGCAAGTGGCGCTCTTCAAGTCACTCCATAATCCATTGCCAATGTTTCTTAGACAGAGATAGTTTCCTTGCACACCGATATTGCGGTTTCTCCATTTGTATCGCTTATTGAGAGGCTTTTGGTTGCCGGCTTGCGGGGGTTGGGGGTTATGGGATGGCATAGAATGGTGGCTGTGAGTTTGGTGGTGGCAAGTGGAGTTTTGGTACAAGAAAAATTATTTTCCCAATTATTTTGGGTTATTTTTTTTTAGTTTTCATATTTAGTTTTTGTCAATTTAAACTAAAGGGTAAACTTGTCTTTTTATGCCACTTAAACAGAAATTATGGACGAAACTGATTACGAGTTGCGTTAATTAATGAAACGTTGAGGTCAAGAATGTTGAAAATAAAA
>CAIGRF010055072.1:0-10001 GCA_903798235.1 Fraxinus ornus
TCAGGAAGGGGGATGAAGCCCACCCCCGTTGGAGATAAAAAAGTTAAGGAAAGGATTGAGAAGGTCAGTAAGAAGGCTGCCTCTCACGAAGAGAGACACTCCCTAAACCGGATAAGGGGGAAAATGTGGTGGTAGAAAGAGCTAAAAAATAAGTTTAGGATCCCGACCCCCAATGAGACGGGTGGCTCCAATGACGTCCCTCCCTTCGCTCCAAGGTCCCAGCAGGGGAAAAGTTATTGAGCAGCTTGATGGCTTCAGCCTCCGGGGGGCAAAAAAGGCCAACTAATGCGGAACCCTTGAGGCAGGTTTCTGCCAAGAAGCCCAGAGTCTCCAGTGAGTCTACCTCATCTGATATCCCTAGAAGAAAGGGGGCTATGGCTTCCAGAACTGATGAGCTCACATCTGAGACTCTTGCCCTCCTCCCTCCAAAAATTCAAACAACCACCACCATATTCCACAATTACTGGATGGAGAAGTAGCAAAGCTACATTGAGCAAAGTGACGCTGTGGATGTCTTTGAGACAATGGCAGCTCAGGCTGAAGCCCTTTTTAAAAACTTTTAAAGCAAAAATTGTGGGTTTCCCAGCAAGGCCACCCAGGCTGAGGAAGCGGCCACTAAGGCTAGGGATGAAGCCTCTCAGGCTAAGGCGGAAGCAGAGGCCCTAAAAGAAGAAGGTGGAGGAGTCGGTGAAGCTCGCTTCTACTTTAGCAGAGATTGAGTCTATGAAGAAGGAGGTCCACCTATCTCAGAGTGAAGTGGCCTCATAAACTAAGAGGATTAAGACCTCGGATGCCCATCAGAGGTTGGATGATGAAGCCTTGGAAAAGGCAAACAAGGAGAATTCATCTTTGAAGTGAAAGGTGGAGGAGTTGACCTCTCAAGTTGCTGGCATTATAGAGGAGGTCGAAACAGTGCGAGCTGATGCTGAACGTACCATTAACGAAGCTGAGAATAACTTCATGGCTAACTTCCACCTAAATGAGGCGTATCAGCATTTCGGGAATTATTGGAGAAGATATGCCTACGTCGAGGTTATTGAATGGCTAGAGGTCCATACTCAGCACAATACTTCTGAACTGCGAGCTGAATTTCTTGAAGATGAGGAGGATGAGCCTCAAAAGCCTGCGAGGGAGTCCAAGTTATTGACCTCGACGGCGAGGTTGCTGAGGAAGCTGTCCCCGAAGAAGTGGCTTCTGGGCTATAGTTCCTTAAGCTCCTCAGCCCCCACCCCCTTAAACTTAAATGTACTTTTCATTTCTCTTTTGTATTTCCTTCAAGTGTAGAGGCTTCGACCCAATGCGATGTAATTTCCTATTTTTAATGAAGTTCAGTTTCTCTTTTAAATTTCCTCGTGTACATCTGATGTAATTCAATGTATATCATAACTCTGACCTTGTTGTATCTCAACAACTTCGGACCTTAACTTTTAATTTGCCAACTTCTGAGGCAAATGACTTAATAATTTCGACTTTGAAGTAACATACGATGATGAACTATCAATCATTTTTTCAAATGTTTCACAAGTATTGAGGGATCGACTCTTGACATTGATAACTTTCACAAATGTTAACTTGTTCGTCGAACCAGAACATAAGGTCAGGTGGGAGACCTTTAATTACTTTACCTTTGAACAAGATAACTATAATGATTAACCTCGGCTATACTTATGTCACTTCAGTTTTACTAGACATCCTTAGGTCTGGCTTAAGCTATAACTTTAAGTATTCAACATATTCGAGGTTTTCAAACTCGTTTGTATAACTTTAGACTCTTTAAGCGATTTAAACAAGTATAAATGTCTCGTTTTGCATAAACAAGGTCGGAGATTTTACCTGTTTTGAGGTTCTCAAAATAAGCTCATGTGTTTACTTTCATAAGGTCGATTTCATTTACGTACAAATATTTTCGAGGCTCTTAGCCTCCCGACGAGAGTATTGGTTCACAACTTTAAAGTATTTAACAAAGATTGTACTTCATTAGATTCAAAGTTATGTTTATACATAAGGTGTCTTACATCGTTGATGGTACTTGCATTGATGCTCCACATTCTAAGGATGAGGCTATGCCTTTCCATCTATATCCTTGATCCTATATGTTCCGGGTCGAACCTCTTCACATGTGTGGTATGGCCATTCCCAGTTGGGACCAAGGGTTCCCGATTCATGTTCTTGTGATGGTGGGAACACCCTTCATAACACCAGTTCATTTAATCGGAATGACTTCTTTTTTAGTTTCGAATTGTAATACCTAGTCAGCTTTCTCTAGTATATGGCCAATTTAACCTGAGAATCATCTCTCCTTTCTTCGAAGAGGTCTAACCCACATCTCCTCATTACTTATCTCGTTGAAGTGTATCCGTCTGGGGGATGGTAGACCCACTTTAACTGGGTTCATAGCTCGGCTCCATAAGCTATGGAGAATGGGGTCTCCCCTGTTGTAGTTCGGCTAGTCGTTCTGATGGCCTAAAGCACCTAGGGTAACTCATCGACCCATGTCCATTTGAAAGCGTCCAGCTTCCTCTTCAGGGTATACTTGATTTTTTTGTTTACAGCCTCGACCTGCCCGTTGGCTTGTAGGTGATGTGGGGATGATAAATGTTTCTTGATACCCAGCGCATCACACATCTCCCTGACCTTCTTGTTGTCAAACTGTCTGCCATTATCTAATACAATTGAATGAGGGATTCCGAACCTGCAAATGATGTTCTTCCAGAGGAACTTGAAAGTGTTGGCCTCAGTTATTTTGGCGAGTGGTTTGGCTTCCACCTATTTCGTAAAATAATCAATGGCCACAATTGTAAAGCTGGCACTTCTTCATCCTTTGGGAAGAGGTCCTATTAGATCTATTTCCCATTTCGCGAACGGCCAAGGACTGGAAACCACGCTTAGTTCTTGTGAGGGTTACCTCTGGACAGTAGCGTAATGTTGGCATTTATCACATTTCCTGACGAACTGTTGCGCATCCTTTTTCAAGGCGGGCCAATAGTATCCTTGTCTCAGTACTTTCTGTGCCAACGACCATCCTCCTGTGTGGTTGCCACAAACGCCTTCATGAATCTCCCGATCCTTTTTCAAGGTGGGCCAGTAGTATCCTTGCCTGAGCACTTTTTGTGCTAAAGACCAACCTCCGTCATGATTGCCATAAACGCCCTTCATGGATTTTCCTAAGCACGTAGTTTGCCAGCTCTCCTCTAATGTACCTTAGTAAGGGAAGTGAAAACCCGTGTTTATACAATACATCATCTTGGAAAAAGAAGTGGGCGACTCTTCTTCTGAGTTTCTGAGCCTCTTCTTTCCCTAAGGGTTATTGATCCTTTAGATATGATACAATAGGCTTCATCTAATGAGGGGTGTCTTCCACCTACATTATCGTTCCACCTTCCTCTGTAGACGGTATGGGGAAGTGTTTAATTGGAACCATTGTAAGTAATTTAGAGTGCTTGCTACTTGCCACTTTGCTAGTGCGTCAGCATGAGCATTATGAGATCGTGGTATCTACATCAGCTCGAACCTCTCGAATGAAGGGATGAAGCTCATTACTAGTTTCAAGTATGCTACCATAGACTTGTCCCTAGCCGAGAAGTTTCCGTGCACTTGACTAACCACTAGCTGGGAGTCGCTGCTGATTATAAACCTTTTCACTTGCATCTCATTTGGCAATCTAAGGCCAGCTAAGAGAGCTTCATATTCGGTTGCATTATTGGTGGCCTTAAAACCGAACCTCACAGCACAAGTAAGCTTGTGTCCCTCCGAGCTGACTAAGATGATTCTTGCTTTTGAACTTGTATCCCCAAATGACCCATCAACTAAAAGCCTCCATGTTTGAGGTTTGAAAGGTTCCATTTCTTCTTTGATTTCAGGAACATGGATGAACTCAACCACGAAATCAACTAAGACTTGCCCTTTGATGGCTACCCTAGGTTTGTAAGTGATGTCAAACTCACTAAGCTCCATGGCCCACTTGAGTAACCTTCTCGAGGCATTTGGCTTATGAAGCACTTGCTTGAGGGGGGTAGTTTGTTAGTACATGGATGTTGTGGGCCTGGAAATACATCCTCAACTTTCTTGAAGCAGTTACCAAGGAGAGGGCTAGTTTTTCCATATCGAATATTGAGCCTCAGCTGCCAGGAGTACCTTGCTAACATAGTACACTGGTAGCTGATGGTTGTTTTCTTCCCTTATTAGAACCGAGCTTAAGGCTTCAGAGGTAACTGCCAAGTATAAATGCAGTACCTCATGGTCCTTCGATTTGGAAAGGAGAGGCCCCTGACCCAAATGTCAGCCATTGCAAGGCCACCTCACATTCCTCTATCCACTAAAACTTGTTCCCTCCCTTGAGAATTTCTAAAAAGGGTAGACATTTGTCCGTCGCTTTGGAGATGAAACGATTGAGGGCTGCAACCTATCCAGTGAGGTTCTGCACATATTTTGGCTTCTGAGGAACCTCATTTCAATCAAAGCTTTGACATTTTCAGGGTTTGCTTCGATACCTCTTTAGTTAACAATATAATCTAGGAATTTGCCTGATGAGAACCCAAAAGCACACTTCAAAGGATTGAGTTTCATTCTATGCCTTCCCAAGATCAAAATGTCTCATCGAGGTGAGCGATGTGATCCTCTGCCGTTAAGCTCTTTACTAACATGTCATCAATGTAAACTTCCATGGTTTTTCTAATGAGGTCAGCAAATATCTTGTTGACCAACCTTTGGTAAGTCATTCAAGCATTTTTCAATCCAAAGGGCATGACTTTATAGCAATAGAGCCCCTAGTATGTGATGGAGGAATATGCTCTTCATCTGGTGGGAACGTGGGAATTTGGTTATATCCCGAATAAGTGTCCATAAAGCTAAGAAGTTCATGCCCAGAAGTTGAATTCACAAGTTGGTCTATTCTGGAAAGTGAGAAACTATCCTTAGGACAGGCTTGGTTCAAATTTGAAAAGTCTATGCACACCCTCCATTTTCCATTGTGTTTCTTTACCAAAACGGGGTTAGATACCCACTTCGGATATATAGATTCTCTTACGAACCCGTTGTCAATTAGCTTTTTGACCTCATCCTTGAGGGCCTAGTACCTTTCTGGGTTAACAGCTCTCATCTTCTACCTGTGAGCCGTAGCCTTTGGGTTGATGTTCAAGTGGCGGCAGCTGATTTTTGGATCAATGCCTATCATGTTGCCATGTTTCCAAGCAAACACATCAAGATTTTTGAGCATTATGCCTTTTAACTTCTTCTTCATTTCAGGTAGTAAGTTACCACCTATTTGCAGGCGTTTTGATGGGTCCATAGGGTCGGCTGGAAAGATCTCCAGTTCTTCCATGGGGGCTGTCAGGGGCTCACAGTCAATAATGCGGGGATCCATCTCTTCCAAACAAATTGCTTTTTCAGTAGCTTTCCCTTCTTCAAAGGCTCGTGTGGTTTTGAGAATGTATTCTTCTTCAGGAACCTCGTCCATTATGACATCTTCTCCTTATTCAAGGACGCTTCCTTGTCTAGGGGGGGTCGCTCATATCAACATTGGTGACGATCATATTAACGGTTCTTGGCTCTGCCTTTCTTAATGAATTTGAGTAGTATTCTCCCGCTCCTCGCTGGTCACCTTAGATCGTGGCCACACCATTTTGAGTGGAAAACTTCATGCATAAGTGGTGAATTGAAGTGACTGTCCATAAATCCTTTAAGGTGGGTCTGCCTAGCACCCCATGATAGGCAGATCGGTTGTCAACTACTAGGAACTCCATAAAATGGTGGGCGATCAGAGGCTCCATCCCTATATCTATTGCCAGAGTGATTTTCCTCTTGGGATGATGTTGTCCCCCGTGAAGTCATATAAGGGAGGAATTCATTGGGGTCACCTCGTGATCAACTTTCATTTTATCGAAAGTTGAATGAGCTTCCATTATCCACCAACATTCTTTTTAGGCCATTACGGGTCACAACAGCCCTTACCACTATGGCGTCACAGTGTGGATAATGCACTCCTATCATATCCTCCTGTGTGAAAGTAATTGGCTGAATTGCTCTCCCAGTTGAAGATTAATTTACTATGTAGCTTGTCATAGGTAGGTCGCTTGCCTCTCTGGCATAATTCCTTTGAGAATTTCGGGATTCTCCCTCCCTCCCTCCCCAACATAAGGACCTCCAATGATTGTATTGATTTCACTGATAGGCTCCTATTCATTGTTAGGTGGGGAACTCTGTCTCTACCTTTGACCTTCTCTTGGTCTCTCAATTTCGTTTTCCCTTCCCCTTGGAGAATCATTCCTGTTAGGCATACGCTGTTCATTGTTCCTTGGCCGCAGGTTGGATCCATATGGAGTGTTCCTTGGGGGGGCACCTTCATCTCTCTTGGTGTTGGTTATGGGGGTGTCTTACGACGTCCCAGCAATTCTCCGTGCGATGTCCATGGGACTAGTGATAGGAACAATGGTTGGTCGCTTCATCCCTATTTCTAGGTTCAACGCCTCGTCCCATACCTCGCCCCCTTTGTGAGTGCCTTGAGTAAGAATAATGTTATTACATTTCATCACCAGGATTGACCTCTTCATATGCTAGGATCAGCACGACGTTGAGGGTTGCCAAGGCAAGCTCCTGCCCATGATTCAGTGTTGCATGTTGATTCATTAATGGGAAGTAGGACATCTTCCGCTTTGCATTTGGGGAGGTGGGAGACCCTGGCTAGCTCGGTTTCTGTGATCCTTCAATTCTTCATTGAGGATTTCGCGCCTTATCATTTCATCAGTAAAGTGGGATAAGATGTTTTTTAGTGTTTCATCCCTTTGTTATCGCATGTCTTGCAATCGTTGGATAGGTCTCTCACCCTCTTTGCTCGTTGCGAAGCGCTTCAGGAATGTCTTTTTGAGGTCAGGCCAACTTTAGATGCTTCATTCTTGTAGCTTTGTGTACCAAACTTCAGCATCCCCATCCCCACTTAGAGTCAAATGAAAGGCAGACGTGAAGTAACGACCCCAGGCCCCTATTAGATTCATGTGGGTCTTGTAGTTGTTGATATGCTTCGCTGGGTCACCTCTTCCATCATACTTGATAATTTTTGGGAGAGTGAAGTAGTTTAACATGGGGACATTCCTGATGGCCTCCGAGAAGGGTGAATGCTCATCATCGTTGTCCAAATCGCGGGATCTTTGAGGTTAGTCCGAGTCCCCATCTTCCCCCTGAGGAATTTGAGGAGGTGGTTGAGAGAGACATGCTTCATTTCTTGCATGATTTATCCTCTCATGCCTATTTCTAGGGGGATGGATCTGAGACTCTTCATGGTACCTTGGTTGCTCCTCATGTTGACATGGCTCCTACTGCCTATCTTTAGGCATTGGAGAGGAAGGATAAGCTTACCTATTTCTAGGTGCCTAGGGCAAATGATCCTGCCTGTTTCTAGGCAACCCCGGACTTATCCTATCAAAAATGCTCGGCGACCTTTGGGGCCTATTTTTCGGTTCATGGTTTGGGGGGAAGGTGAATGGAGCTTCGTATGGCCTCTCTGAGGCATAGTTAGTCGACACATCCACTTTGACATCTCTTTCTTGAGGGACTGCCATTCCAGCGTAATGATGTCCAGCCATCTGAGTTTGGACTTCTTCTTTCTTTTGATAATACCCTTGTGTTTCTGGGGTGCACTTTCAGGAGTTACGTATAGAGGGGCGTGGTACCCTCCTAGCCCTTGTTTGTTCATCAGCATTTTTTGCATGACCAAGTTCTGCTGGGTTATATTCCTCATGTTGGCAGCCATAATGGCCATATCCCTAGTAAGCCTTGCTGCGACCCCGCCTCCACCTCGGGATCCTTCTCGTCTCCGTGCAGGGGGTCGTGGGCGAACAGCTGGGGCAGCTTGTGAGGGTTCCCCTTCTTCAGGGTATGCCCTAGTCCTTCTAGGTGCACTTTCATCATTTGAACTCATCTTTTTCAAAACACTTACTGCAAAATTTTCCTTTCCTTCGAGGGTTCTAAGTTTTTGACAGGTCCTTTTTTCAATGAGTCTCCTTTTTCAAGGATTAAAACTTTTGTTAGCCAAACTCCTAGCTTTAGCCTGGCCTTTCCCTCACGTGTGCTCGTGGTTGAATGTATGGTTTCCCACATACGGTGCCAATATGTTGACCCCAAAAAATGAACTCAATAGATGTCGGCCCCGCGCTTGCCATGTCAAGTACTAATCTGACATGTTTCTACAGGATGAGGAGTGGTAGCCAAATTAAGAAGGACGTGGGAGACACTCTCTGGCAAGAGACAGTGACGTTTGGACTCCGGCAGTTTTGTTTCGACGGCAATTGCACTATCAATGAATGCCCAATTGATTCCCCGAATAAATCTCTCTTTCTGTATTACAGAATATGTGGAAGGATAGATATGAAAGGATTGTGTTTGTGTTTAATTCTCTTATTACAAAAATGCCAACCCTTTTTCCATACTAAGGGAAGCTATTTATACTATCTTGGTCGACGTGGTGATCGTTGGATCAAATACCACGTGGCATGATCTCTTGGGCTGAAACCTCACATCACTGTTCACTCTTACAATTAATACTTGAAGTAAGGTCAACTGTTCTACTTAGTAGGCTAACACTGACACACTAACATACTCTATTGCAGGTGTTACATTAATCACTTCAGGGATCTTCGAATCTTCTGTAGCTCAGAGTCGGAGTTAACTTGAAAGCCTCTGGTGGCATAAGACTTTGGACAGCTTGGTGGAGCATTTGCTCTGCCTCAAGCTTCAGAGCCTCAGTTATTTCATGTGGGGTGAAGGAGTTCGGCAACAACGTCTGCTTCAAAGGGAGAGGACTTCGGACGGTGCATTCCTTCTCTTATTTTTTACTTTTTTTCTTCTTCCTCCTCTGACGTCCCTTCCGATTCTCTGCCTACGTGGACTCGCCTTCCACGTGGCTGCTTATGTGGACATGAAGCTTACATGGCGGTCCACGTGGCCATTTGAGCTGGGGCTTCAGACATGGGGGATAACACTGATTGTATAATACATTTTATAGAAAAAGAAATTGATGAGAAAATCAATCTAGATTCTATTATAAATGAATAGTTTCAAATTCTTGCCGGGAACGATTTAAATAAATAATGTCCTTTAAGAGTTTTTTTAGTCATGTAAATTTTATTATATTGACTTTATTAAATACTTTCAGTTCCCCTACAAAAAAATCTTGGATCCGTCCCTAGGAATGATGGTAATTTTGGTAGATGAGTGAGTGGATAGGTTGATTGGTTGGACAAGGAGATAAAATTTTGTTTTCTTATCATTTTTGTAAGTTATTTATTAAATGACAAGGATAAATTTTTCTTTTCAGAATATAATACTATTAGGGTAGTTTTATATACACTATATTATTTTATAAATGATTAATGCTATTTAGGACCACTTGTGATTAAACATCATTCTAGGAGCATATTTAAAACACTTTTTAAATATGAGATGATTTCTATTTTAGAAAGTTAATCTTTAAAATTATGTTTTAAGAGACTCCCTATTTTGACTTTTTAAAATAAAAAGTGTGTTTGACTCTCCAAATTTAGAGAGACGCTCATTCTCTATTTTTAATTACAATAATTGTATTTAACAAATCACATATTTCAATACTTTATTTCTTAAATTATTCAAATTACATTTAAATTGATTGGTCAATTGACATATAAAAATTATATTAAATAAAATATTAAGAGAAATCAATAAATGTTTCTTAAGAAAAATAAAATGAAAGCCAAAATAGAGACTTTGTTGGAGTGTATAACATTTTTTCTCTCTTTATATTTAAAAATTGCTCTTTAGAATACTTAAGATACTCTTTATAAATAAAGCGTCTCTTGAAGATATTTTAGGTGGCATTAATGTGACATTAAATTATAGATATAATTAAATGAATTAGTTAATTCTACAATTTGTTAAACTCATCATTTAGCGTCACTTAAACTGATGTTGTAGCACCAGAGATGCTAAAATAGTATTATTCTTTATAAATGCATCACATTTTAGTTTCATTAAAA
>CAIGRF010055072.1:10030-31301 GCA_903798235.1 Fraxinus ornus
ACTAATTGTATAATACATTTTATAGAAAAAGAAATTGATGAGAAAATCAATCTAGATTCTATTATAAATGAATAGTTTCAAATCCTTGTTGGGAACGATTTAAATAAATAATGTCCTTTAAGAGTTTTTTTAGGCATGTAAATTTTATTATATTGACTTTATTAAATACTTTCAGTCCCCCTACAAAAAATCTTAGATCCGTCCCTAGGAATGATGGTAATTTTGGTAGATGAGTGAGTGGATAGGTTGATTGGTTGGACAAGGAGATAAAATTTTGTTTTCTTATCATTTTTGTAAGTTATTTATTAAATGACAAGGATAAATTTTTCTTTTCAGAATATAATACTATTAGGGTGGTTTTATTGACACTATATTATTTTATAAATGATTAATGCTATTTAGGACCACTAGTGATTAAACATCATTCTAGGAGCATATTTAAAACACTTTTTAAATATGAGATGATTTCTATTTTAAAAAGTTAATCTTTAAAATTATGTTTTAAGAGACTCTCCATTTTAACTTTTTAAAATAGAAAGTGTGTTTGACTCTCCAAATTTAGAGAGACACTCGTTCTCTATTTTTAATTACAATAATTGTATTTAATAAATCACATATTTCAATACTTTATTTCTTAAATTATTCAAATTATATTTAAATTGATTGGTCAATTGACATATAAAAATTATATTAAATAAAATATTAAGAGAAATCAATAAATGTTTCTTAAGAAAAATAAAATGAAAGCCAAAATAGAGACTTTGTTGGAGTGTATAACATTTTTTCTCTCTTTATATTTAAAAATTGCTCTTTAGAATACTTAAGATACTCTTTATAAATAAAGCGTCTCTTGAAGATATTTTAGGTGGCATTAATGTGACGTTAAATGATAGGTATAATTAAATGAATTAGTTAATTCTACATTTTGTTAAACTCATCATTTAGCGTCACTTAAATTGATGTTGTAGCACCAGAGATGCTAAAATAGTATTATTCTTTATAAATGCATCACATTTTAGTTTCATTAAAAATATTTAATAGGAGGCCTTGTTTATTTTCCTAACTTTTTTATAACTTTCTTATATTCAACTTTACATTAAGGTCTTGTTTGATTGCAACAAATTCCATGAAAAATATCACATCCGAGGAAAAAGAATTTCACTTTGGCCGTTGAATTTCAATGTGGAAATGAAAATCGAATTCCAAGGTTCAACCACTTTAAGCTACATTTTCTTTACTTTTATGGAAAACGAATTCATTATTCATATGGGTTTAATAGGTTTTATTTTCCAATTAACATGGAAATAGAATTTCTTTCCACCTTTGCAAATCAAACGGACCCTAAATAACATATCTTCTCCATAATGATGATTTTCATCCAACATTCATTTTAACATTTAAAACAAGAGACAAATATTTAGTCACAATTTTATATTTATTACTTTTTTCTTATTTAAAACTAAGTCTTTTTACTCTATCTTAACAAAATTTTTGGACAAAAATCGTGATCAAGAACAAGACATATTAGTTAATATAATATTATTGATAAATATGAGATGAAAAAAGTCGAGAACATAAATATGATACTCTTTAAAGTTATTAACTATTCTTGCAATTAAAATGTGTTACAAAAAAATATGAGTTGATTTTTTTGCCCTTTATTAAAAGAGCATGCCTAAGATTAAGATCACTTACTTAAGTTTGAGGACCAAGTGTGCAATTGTTAGTACTTATGCCGGAAAATGTAGAATCGCTAGACTTCAGCAATTCAGCGACTGCTCCCGCAACAAGATCCATACTTCTATTGAAGCAAAGCTTCAAAATCTCGTTTTCGCATAATGCGCACATTAGCAGCACGCATCAGCACCGTAAGTCCCAGCAGTTCATCCCTACTTAAACCCTAGCTACCTTTCCCACTTCTTTCCACAATAAGCAGTCAAATATCGACTATTCAATTTTCCTTTTCCCACTCTCTTCTAATTTTTCTCTATTTTTTTATGTAAGTATTTATACAGGATAAACCCAGGGAAAGTGCAATCTCGAAATTTTTCTTCATCATTCCATACCAGAGGTGATTTTTATAATTCATTTTGTTACTTGTTCTTTTTCAGAATTTAAATTGAAGTTTAGCGTCTTTGAAATAAGTTATATCAAATAAAAGCGCATTTGATTATTTTTTTTTTTTAATGTATTGTATTTGACTATACATTTTTTTTTTTTTAAATGAATTAATTAAAGAATAGGAACATTGAGCTCATTCTGATTTTGCCTATATGGAATTGGTGCTACTAATTTATCGTGATGGTTTGACGGATTGTATGAAATGGATTTGAAATTGAAATGCTAGCTTAGGAATGATTGGATTTTGTTATAAGACCTCATTGAGTGTCCTATTATTTGGCTTTTTATTAGGAGTGTTGGGTTTCATAAAAATGCTTACAAAGTAGGAGTGGTAACCATGTAATTCTCAATTTTCATTAAGAAAACATATGGACTTAAATTGAGTTGATACTTTAAAGTGGCTGGAGTTTGGATTTAATGTTCGCAAAAAGAATTTATATATTAAAGAAGATTATACTGGACAGCACAAGGGAACCACGGTGAAAATATGTCCATTTGTTGCTTCCGGCACACACATTCCTACACACATGTTGGTTAAGTATAGGCACTGGGCCAATGCTAAATTTTTTGTCCCAGCAGAACAAGCATATTGACTTGAATTCTCCACGTGTTACCCTTTTTTCATTGGACAACCCGATCTTTTTTTTTTTGATTTATTATGACTACCTTTACTGGCTTTAGATCAGAGATCATTAGAAGAGGACGCAGAAAGAAAAATCGGATGGATGCTGAAACTAATTTTTGCTGGAACTGCAACAATAGTGGCTTACCAGTTCTTTCCATACTTGGGTATGTATGTTGAGTTAAGGATAGTGTCCTATTGTATAATCTGTGCTTCGTTTTTCTTCTAACAGATTTCTGATGCTTCAGTATCTGACCTTTTTTAGGAGATAATTTGATGCAGCAATCTGTATCACTTCTACATGTGAAGGATCCCTTGTTTAAAAGAATGGGAGCATCCAGATTAGCTCGTTTTGCTATAGATGGTAATGTTTAGTATCATGTTGATGTTTCCCGGTGAAGTTTATTCACAATTAAATATTTTCTGTCCCTTTAATTCTTCAAAACTTCCCACTTTGAAAAATACTTATTGCTTTGAGTAGTGGTTAGCTTCAAGGAACTTATGCTTTTTTATTTATGAACATGATCATACTCTTTACCAATCAAATACGAGGACTAGCCTCTTTATAATATATTATTTGCTTGCCATATATAGTGTAGAGAGAATAAAACCTGCTGTCTTCACTGATATGAAGAGAGAATCTGTATGCAAAGCACCATTTCGGTTTCAAAAAATGAAGGTGACATGCTGAAAATAACATGTAGTGAAGGAATATTCATTGCATAATTAATTATCTTATCATCTTTCTCCCCTCTACCTTAACCCCCTTCCTACTATGCACATAACAAGAAAAGGTTAGATGAGAGAAGGAAGAAAAGGAAGCCTAATCTTCGGTCTGATAGCCCTAACTCTGCCCAAGTCCATTCGATCACAAATATGCACTTGTAGTTCGAGATATACTCTCATTAGAGGGCATTAGCATGTGCCTGGATCGAGGGGACTGGTGAATGGAACTTTTTGTCTTGATCTTTTTCACGGTGATTGAGATATGGAAATGGTACTAGAATAACTCAGGTGCTTTCTGCCTTTTTTAACTTTTGATCTCAGATGAAAGGAGGATGAAAATAGTTGAGATGGGTGGTGGTCAAGAGTTGCTAAACATGCTGGGGGCTGCTAAAGATGATCGTACTCGTAAGGAAGCTTTGAAGGCTCTTGTTGCCATTGCACAGTCAGGTCAGTGTTTCAATGTTTTCAGTCATTTTCTTTTTGCCTTTACAAATAAATAAAAACATAGATACATGATAAATGTTAAAACTTCCTGTTGGGGAAATCTGCTTATTTTTAATGAGCACTTACAGTAGCATGTTTGTCTGGGGCTTAAAAAAGGACCTATCTTAAAAGTAAAAAATTGTGAATCAAAAAAAAAAAAAAGCACATATGTTCGGATGTCACTTGTTTCCAAGTACAATAAACACGCATGTTTGGATTGCGTATTTATTTATAAGCTTTTACCTATTGGAAATCGCTATTTGAAACATTTTGTGCGAAAAACCCCCAACCGTCAAATTCCATTAGTTTAACCGTTAAAAGTAGTAAAAATTGCAAATATTAAAAAAGGGATAATTACAATTTCAGTACCTAAACTTTTTTCTTTTTTTTTTACAAATGAAATTCAATTTTTTTATATGTGCCACCTACAATCCCAAATCTTGAAAATTTTATTTTCCACCCTACTGTATCCCACATCACCCCACTTCATCTTCTTTCCAAAAATAAAAAAAAGTTTCTCCACCTCTAACCCGTCGAGAATCACCACTAAACATCTCAAAAGAGGGACTTGACAAAATTTTACTCAAGCTTCCGAGCCTATTTCTTCGATGCCTTCGTCTTCTTTAGTTTCAGTTGCTAATATGGGGCATAGTACTAATACTTCGTCTTCTCCTCAGCAATCGCATAGCCACCACCTTAAGCATAGTTCTTCTGCTAGTAGTCGTCGCGAGGGAGGAGAAGGTAGTTGTTGCATCTGCTAGTGCAAGTCCTCGCGGTGGGGGTGCAACGGTGGTGGTGTGTTGTATGGACAGCAGCACCAACTAGTGTTGTCTGGTGGAAATGAAGATTTGGGATCTCTAGCAATGTTAAGGATAGTTTAAAGAGATTGAAGAGTTGATGCCACACTAGATTTTCTTTCTGATTGGTTTTGTAAGTATTGTAGGTCAGTCTCAATTTTAAGTCTTCAGCACCCTAAATTCAAGGCATTTCTCAACCATACTTTTAGCACCCTGCAATTTCGCGAAGAGAAATCTCCAGGTCGAGATTAGATGCTAAGTATGAGTCCAAGGCCAAAATTTGAGATGCAATGTTCTTTCAAATAGCATCTGATGGTTGGAAGTAAACGATTGATGGCCTTTTCGAGGATGACAATTTTGTGAATCTTCCCCATAGGAGTAGTGTGTTTATGCTAAAAGTAAAAGATCGGTGTTCTAAATTTCACATTGTGGGACCTATGGAGAAAGTGATAGGCAGGAGGTTTGAAAAAAATTATCATCCAGCTTAGGCTTACTCGATCTATTTTATTTGATTCAGACAGTAGTGAAAAATAGGGAAAGTAGCAGTAGGCTAATTTTTGAGGAAGAAGATGAAGTGGAGTTGAGTGGAGTGGAGTGGAGTGGCATCGGGGTGAAAAATAAAATTTTAAAGATTTAGGATTGTAGGTGAGGCATATAAAAAATTTGGATTTAATTTGTGAAAAAACAAAAAGTTAGGGTACTAAAATTTTAATAATTTCTTTTCATTTTTGCAATTTTTACTGTTTTTAACGGTTAAACTAACGGAATTGGACGGTAGAGGTTTTTCGCACAAAATGTTTCAGACGGTGAGGTTTTTTAAGATTTCTAATAGGTAGGTATATCGCAAATTGAAAACGTTTTTAGGGGGGTTTTCTGCTAATATCTTTTAAGTGAAGAAAGCATGACCATCTTAGCAATAATTGAAACTCAGTTTTATAATTTAAAAGAAAAGAAAAAAGAAGATTAGAGTGATGAAGAGAGAGAGAAGGAAAAAATTCTTAAGAATGACTAACATTCTTTTATAATTTGGTTGTGGAATGAGATTCATTTTGGGATTTTAAAGTAGTTAAATGAAATAAATCTAGTTCATTTGATTCGTTTAAATTAAGGGTGTAGATTCTTTGGCAAAAATTTTGGCAGGAGGAACGGTCTCCTAAGAAGCACTGATACGAATTCGAATATGGATGCATAATTCTAATACGATATGATACGGGTATGTCAATACGAATTTTTGAAAAAAATTAGGATATGTGGATAAGTGTTATGAAATTCAATATAATTTCATTAATATAAGCATAAATAAAATACTAAAACATTTTATCTTAATCTTTAATTATCCTAATTTCATTTTCTTCAACAACAGTTTCTTTATTATCATTAAAAATAATACTCTTCAACTCTAATTCATCTAATAATAGATTAGCAACTTCAATCAGTTCAATATCTCGAAGAGTATCGAATGAGTCTCCTGCAAAGTCTTAACATTTTGGATTCTCCATTTGAATAAAGAACTAATTTTCTTATTAAAAGATGCATATTACTATGAATGAAAACTAATTCTTCAGCTCGTTGTAGAGTTATTTTATTCCTTTCTCATAGTGTTTGGAAGAGTGCGTACTCCAATTTTTTTTAGCACAAGATGAAGAATGTTGTACAAGAAATTTCAATGCAATTCTTTGAAACAAAGATGCATGTGAACCATGTAGTAGTCACCATGTCTTTGAATCCTTATCATACCGATTAGTGATGAATCAAACTTACCAATAATATTTTTCTTCATGAGTCCTAATGTATCGGATACGTATTGAGAATAACTATGAAATATAAAATAATTAAAAAATATGTATCCAATATGTATTAGAATATTGAAAAATATAAAATATTTAAAAAATGTGTCTGATGCATATCGGAGGGTATCCAAGAGTATTCAAATTTGGATGTGTATCGGATATAGGTACGGAATGAGTTTACAAGTATCCTTGCTACTTAGACGGTCCCTTGATTGAATATTTAAAACAAAGCCAACAATTTTTATATCAAATCTTCCATGAAAAATAGAACAAGGATGGGCTTTGGGCTTATAAGATAGTTTGATCAGCCTATAAGCCCAGCCAAACATGTCTTCTATGTCTATATATGGATAAATGGTCAAGCAGAACTGTTAGGAAAATCTGTTTCTCCTTAATTAACACTTATATATATGCCTTGTGTTTCTTTAACTTCTATGAATTGAAATTTTAAAGTTAAGCATAAGAAGTCTAGTAATATATCTTATTCCAGTTAAATTACCACACAGGAAATGATATGTTCATACTCTATTTTGTACTGACAAAAGTAACCTCAAAGCTCATCTGCAACAGCCTTATATCTTCACCTCACACTCTTATTTTTCCAGCAAAGAGAAGCCTGCATTTCTTTTTCTGATCTGGTCTATAAGTCTGAAGTAGCCACTCGACTTTATCAGCCCTACATGTTACATATTAAAAAATGAAGGGATCTTACAAAATTAGTTTATGGTGTTAGTCTATGAAATGAGTAAATCATCCATATATTTCCTTAACATATGGATTTTTTTTTTTTAAAAAAAAAATATCCGTATTTTGCCTTGCTAATTATATATTGTCAGTTTTATCATCAAACTAAGATTTCATGAAAATATATATGATTAGAGGTGTTTTAATGGCTGAGACTAGAAATACTTGTGGGTTATACATACCAGCTATGAAATAAAGTAGAGGATAGCTAATAATCCCTTTTCCTTTTCTTATCATACTTCTCTATGAATAAATCTGATTGGGGAGGTTTTTTGTCACCTGATACTGTAGATGAAGCTGTTGGTTCTTTAAATCAAGCTGGAGCGATCTCTGTCATCAGGTCAACCCCAGATTCAGTTGAGGACTCTGAAATTGAGACATACAAGTTGAACTTGCTGAGAAGATTTCGAGATTTCGAGATATGATGTTCCATTTTGAGATGTGTTAACAATGATTTTGGTTTGTCAACTTGAAAACTATGTATACAGGGAAGGTTTCTGGTACAGTTTATGGATAAAATTTCACTTCTCAAATGATACAATTTTTGCAATGTTCTTGTACTGAGGGAAAAAGGCGAATCTATAAATCCTTGTATAATTTACTTCATATTCTCATGTTATTACTTTGCACAGGGAGTGGTCCTTACAGATGCATGTTATGTAACTATTAGTAATATTTCAGACTAACCTATGTGTCAAACAGAGACGAAATTCTTCATAGCGATCTGAGAGTCATATACGGAAAGGCTCTTGCTCATTATATCAAAGGTACACCGGGGATAACGATGGAAATTTTAGAGGCAATTTTCCTGTAAATGTACTTGCGCTAACATCTAGTCCTATATATATATTTTTTTTAATAAAATAAATTGGAAACATTTAGGACATTGAAATCTGGAGAAATTTCTTTGTCAAGGCTATGATTGTTTATGCGCTTATCATTTATTTGTTTTTAATATGGTGGATGAGGAATATCAAGAAGAGCTTTGCAGCTATCTAGCATGCTTGGGTCAGAGTGTCCAGAATTTCAAGGGTTCGGGTATTTAGTTCCTTCAATCTTTTGGTTATGCCAAAGTTTTATGAACCATTTGCTGTTTCATTACGCTAGTTAATGCTCAACGAAAAAATCAGTTGAGAAAACCCAATGAGGTCTGTCACTTTAACTGGTGCATATTACAGGTGGTGGTACATAGCATTGCTCAATATGTAAGGGCAAATCCCAAATTGCCTCTGATTTGATTTTCGGCATGTGGTCTAAAAATATGCAAGCTATCAGTTTATGCTCTTAGAATCCTGCAAATTACTAGTAATTCCAAGGGGGGGTTGGGAGCAGGGCAAGGGCCTTTATAATGTTTACTTGGTTAGACTTTGAAACTGATTCTGCATGTTCAAGCTAAACAGTAACCTTGATTTAGCTCACATTTTTTCTGCATTGAAGTATGATCAAATCTGGGCTCTTGTATTCTCTCCACACATTGTGACTGCAAAATAAACTGCCCAGCATTGATAGACCTGGGCATTCTTGTCCAGTGTGTGTGATATCGGCTTAAACAGGGTGACAATTTGATTGTAGAGGTACTAATCTTTGTTTTCGATCCAAAATTAAAATGTTTTGTCTAAAAGTATAAGTAGTTAGAGAATCTGAATTTTTTTTTTTTTCCTATATAGACATGTAATAGGGAAACTCAGTTTGCAAGGTGAAGAAAGCTACAACACGAGAGTATATCCTTGTGCATTCGTCGTGGAATTCACATATCCCATGTTTGATATGAGAAGACATGATGAATTAGAGAGGAAAAAATTGGTTGATGCCTCTTTTTTTTGGTTGAATTGGTACATGTATTTCACAAATAAATTTTAATAGTGGTGCTATTCATCACTATTAGCACCAATTTAAGCGATAAGTACATGGTCTTAAATGATAAATTCACTTGAATAGATTGTCACATGATTCATTTAATTAAATCTATCAATGGTGACCATCTAGATTGATGTTTTAATACCACTGATGTTAAATAGCATTATTCAAATTTTAATTATGTACTACTCAAGGTATTAGCTCTGATTGATTATTGTCATCTCAAAAATAATTATTCAAAATACAACTTTGATTTTTGAATTTCGAAATCTTGTGAAGAAAAGTAAGCCTTGATTTAGGATTAGGTGTTTGGCAATGGGGTCTGATGGGAAAAATGATTCGAGATCGTGGCTAAATCTAATTTGTTAACTCTGTATTTTTTTTTTACTTTGAATGAGCTATTAAAGAAATTTAATTTGAGCCATTTGCTTAACAGGGTAGTCCTCGACTTAGCAACCCTGATCGTTTTACTCGATAATTATGTACCAATATTTCCCACATGAAACAGTAGTTTTGATTTATTGATGTGCTATGAGAAATATTAAATTTCACGCATATTCAAAATAGATACTTAATACCTTTAGGGTCCGTTTGATTGCAAGGGAGAAAAATGGGTGGAAATAAAATGTTTTACAGGGAATTGATTTTCTAGAAAATGTTTTATTGGAAATTGTAATTAATTGTATTTGATTAGTATAATTTTTCATGGAAAATGTTGAACGTTTGGTGTCCATTTAGCTTCTTTTTTTTATGGAATTTGTCCATTAAAGTGATAATTTATTTTACCATTGGGTCTAAAATTTGTTCCAATTGTAAAAAAAAAATTACCATATCTAATATCATTCGTTTGGTTTTGTTTTGCATAGAAGTTGTCAATAAAAGTGAATTTTTTTTCTTTTATTATTGTATCTAGAATTTGTTGTAATTGCAAATTTTTTTAAAAAAAAGTGGAAAATGTTTTCCCACCAAATAGGTGGGAAAACAAAATCAAATTTTTGTGCATTAAAGGATTATACCTAGAAAAAGGTGGAAAATATTTTGCTAGGAAAATTTGTGCTATCAAACACCCTTAATTGACTAAAGTTAGAAAATATTTTCCTTTTCCACCCATTTTCTAAGCTATCAAACGGACCCTTACTATTTCAAAAANTCTAAGCTATCAAACGGACCCTTACTATTTCAAAAATAGTTTCATCATCATACACTATTAAAAGGTTAAAATTAGTAACTTTTTTACGACTGATGGATATTCTTGATCTCCGAGGGTTCCTAGGGCTATTTCTTCGAACTTTTGATGACACTTGGAATCGGATTATTAACAACTGCTAATTTTTTTAATCAAAATGTCAAATTATCAAGGTATATATATATATATATTTTTTTGATAGCGAAAGAAAATACTAATTTATGTGAATAAATTAAACAAGTGCACAAACTTTGGGCACGTAAGTTTGTTGTCTTAAATATTGAACTTTAGGAAACTGCTAAGAAAGATCTTCCAAGAAAGTTTACAAATCCTGCGAATCAAACTTTTGACCATTTCATTTCTCCAGAAGCTTCAATGAGAAAGAAAATATTAACACCATCTTCGGGGACATGAATCTCTTCAGTCGGGACACAAAGAGAGTCTCTTTATTACTTATTGCTAAGACAACCTTTTAGCTTCTTTTTCTACTCCAACCATCAATGTTTCAACCTGAGGTAACCCGGTTCGTCCCAACTATCGGTGTTTTAGGGGGTGGTTTTTGCTTCCCTTATCTAGTGGACCTGATTGTGAAGAAAAAGACTGGAATCTCTAACACAAAAATCGACGTGGTAGACGACAATGGAACTCTCTTGCTGCAAGTTAAGGGTTCCATATGGCAATTCAAGAAGAAGAGAGTTATGTGTGATTCAATATCTTCTCCTCTTTTGACAATACGCCAAAAGGTACATTTCTGATAAATCGTGTGGTTCCTTTTCATCTTTGAATTAAATGATTGTTGCTGATGAATGTGAAAATAAGACTGTAACTTTGCTCTTTATCTAGAGGTTTCTTTCGAGGATCCCCCGAAAAAGAAGCAAGAGAACGCCCGATTAGTCTATTAACTTTTTCTCTTACCCATTTTTGTATATATATGTTACAGAATTATAGTATTTGTGAATGATCAGGACGAGATCTGTTGGATCTAATCTAGGATTTAAGTTACACTAATCTGACATTTCTGTCGGCGTTAATGAGCTGAAAAATGAGTTTTTCCAAGCATAGTCATGATTTTAGGACACGGTTAGTTGGGTGCCTAACAAAGGAACAGTATGCTCGATTGATGTTGTGTTCCTCAGTCCTCAGTCTTCGAGCTAGTATTTTCTGGTGGTGTTCACGCGTTCCACTTTGAGTCTGAACAGTATCAGTTAAATCGAAAGTTGTCTTCAACACTGTGCTACATATGTAGTACATAGAACATTTTGTCATACCACGAAATCTGAGATTTTCTTGAACGTGTATCAGGAGGTTGCTTGGCGTCAACGATGGACAGTTCATCGCGGGGTGGGCTCAGAAGAAAGCGATCTTCTCTATACTGTGGAAGAATCACAGTCTATCCAGTTCAAAACACAACTTAGTGTATTTCTGGCAACCAACCTAACCAGAGAAATGTGCGATTTCCGTGTTGTTGGAAGTTATGTTTCTCAGTCTTTCAAAGTTTATAAAGGAGACACTTTGATAGCAGAGGTATGACTTCAGTTTAAGCACATATAGTTTGTTTGATAAGTGTAAGAAGTAAGAAGTAAGAAGTGAGAATTTTATTTATGCTGTCGTCCAGTAGTGTTTATCGAACGTGTCTATAGAGTTCAAATCCCGTACTGATAACCCGTGTTTATCTATGATGTAGGTAAAGCAGAGGTTCATGTTGGGAAGCTTAGGCAAAGAGAAGTTTGAAGCAAGAGTTTATCCTGGGGTTGATTATGCATTCATTGTGTCTTTACTTGTAATACTTAATGAAATAGATGCTTGATTATACTGCTAATATTTAATAAAATTAATACACACTTGTGATTTTTTTTTCCCCAAAAATCTTGAATAACCTTATTGTGTCATCATTTACATAGTCCCGACTTACAAATTTGTTCACTTTCACATTCCTCCACCTGTACACAATTATTCAATTAGTGACATTCTAATTATCAAAATATTAGTGAGTTCGTGTTAAAATCGTCCGTCTTGCAAATACTCCAAACACCATCTCCTCCATTTGATTTCAGATCTAAATATGCACATCTATGGGGGTTTGTGATGAAGGTAAGATGGGTGACAGTAATGACAATTTTTTGGTGTTTTTTGGTATGACGGTGATGATAGCCGCCGGTGGCAATGATGAATGGTGGTGGTGGTAACGATAGTTTTGTTTATGTTGGGTTGTGGCCGCTCGACGATCTCATCGTGATGGTATAACAATAAATTTTACGAGGGGTGTAACAATAAATATTACACGTAGTGGGGTTGACAATAGTGAAGTAACAATGATTGTTATAAAGGATAGGCAATGTGATAGTGTAATACTAAACAACACAACTAGTGTCAGTGGTAGTGGTGACATGGAAATAAATGGTAAAATGTTTGTAACAGACCGCATTACAAGTTGTTGAGTCGTAATTGTAATTGCTTTATCCGTATCTAAAATCTAGGTTAGCTGAGTTGAAATTGAGTTGTAATTAAAGTCAAAAGAGTTGTGATTAGTCTTATAGGTCTTGAAGGAGTCCAAGATCTCCATGAAAATCACATATGATAATTGGAATGCAATTGGAAGTCGAAGAAGTGTAAAAGTGTTGCAGAAATCATGCTCCAAATTCTCAGCCACTAGTTTCAATGCATTTTTCACATAGAAAACATTGGAATTTGGACAAGCCTATTTCTAAAGGAATTGTAGCCTTTTGAGATATCCTTTTAACGCATTTTGAATCACCTCTATCCGATATCAGGAGAGAAAGTTATTATGCAAATATTGACTACTACTCGCTGTAGCTCGCTTGGCGCTAGCTTGGAGCACGAGCGGCGGTTCGAAGATACATAATCCTGTTTCAGTTTTAATGCTGATTTTGAATTATATTACAAACCCAAACACTACCTATTATACATACCGAAGCCAAGATCATCCTAAAGGTGTGTTGAATCATTCTTTCGTTGTAGAGAACACATTATTAAAGATTAAACAACACGTTCAAAGTTCTCTTGATTCAACCCCTTCATTATTGATTCGTAAATTCATCTCACATAGTTTGTTGATCGATTCATAACATTCAAGATCAAAACGGAGAAACATTTAACAATCAAACACCAAACCACCCACTTTCGTATAATTTGTCAAAGTTCTAAAAATCGAGGAAGGAAACCGAAGTTCTAGTAGGACAAGAACGAAGAGTTCTTGGTGATCCACAAGAGATAAACAATTCCAAAAAGTCAGGAGCTGTATAGGAACATGCAGCCCAGGGGGGCCTTGGTGATTACATGAAGTAGGTCAGAGAGTACTAAGAGTTGGTCGAGTGTAGATCGTACTATAAGTCAATTTGTCTATAGTGAATTTTGGTGGCTTAGGCCCGGAGTTTTTTGAACCTTTGCGAATGGTTTTTCTTCGTTATCATCTTTGGTGTTCTTATTTATTTATTACTTTTAATTTATTATGGCATTCAAAAATAAGGTGGAATTGGATTAAATGACTTAATCATCTAGAAATAATTAATAAGTAACTTGTTACTTTTAATTGATTAATTTCGTACATGGTCTAAATAAAACATTAATTTGAAACTTTCAATTGGTATCAGAGTTTAATTGCGATCATTTGACTCAATAATTATCTTGATGAATCAATCACATTCAAATGTAGGATCTGAGGATGATATGGATATTCATGAGACTTATGCTCAGTTGTATAAGGAGAGTCTCAAGTTACATGAGGTTAATAGATCAGCTTTTAAGAAATTAAATAAGTTTGAATTAGAAAAAGAGAGCCTTGTAATAAAACTTAAGGAGTTTACCAAAGGATTGAATGATTTAAGCATTAAGAAAGAGTCCTTAGAAATTAAAGTTAAAACTCTTATATATAATCTTGAAAATTTAAATGCCCAACTTCAATCATTCTCTAAATTGATGCATCAATGGACTCAAATTACATCTTCTTATAAGAAGATTTGGGTTAAGAAGAGTAAATCACAAGTCCAAGTGATGTTGATAATTGCGATGTTCCTCATGTTGCTCTTCATGATAAGAGCACTTGTGTTCCTCAAAGTTTGTGCATGCATCTGCATTTTTTATGATATACATACATTCATGCATGAAAATCCATTCATTGTATAGTAAGAGATTTCGTTTGAATATTTCCTTTATAATAAAAATATATTAAAAAAGGAGATTTTTTTTTATTGGACATGTTATTTTGTGATCAAGTGCTATAAAGTTTATGCATGGTAAATAAAATTTTCATTAATTTATTTAGAACTTGTTTGGATTACTTGGTATGTGTTATTACATGCATCTTCTGCATTGCACACATTAGAATCTTTTGAGTGGGTTTTGACTGCGTGTTTGAGATTTAGGGTGGAGGTCATCTGTATAATGGGTTGACTTTAAATATGGAATGACCTTTAACTAGTTGACCTAACTCTTGTATATTTTCCATAAAAGAAAAAAGTATTGCACTTCAAAAAATTGAGTTATCTGATTAGAAAAAGTGAGATACATCATATACTTGTTTTCGTATCCTTCTTGACCTGAGCAATTAAGCTTACAAGGTATCTTAAAACTTGGTGCGCTATCTCATCTAACTTTGAGTCACCGACCTAAAACTCATTACGGGGTTCATTAAGTTGGTTAATGGAGATAAGTTTGCATATAAGATATAAAAAAAAATGAGAGAAAATAATTATATATATGTGCTTATTGATAAGGGAAAGAAAAATTTATTATGGGCTTTTCATTTGAAAGGTCCTAATAGCAATGTGTTTGACTTCATACTTTGAGGAATACATTCATTCACGGTGATTCTTTACATGTCCTTTTCTCATTAATTTAAGGTTTTGAGACTTCTTTACACTAGTTTAGTGGCACTTTTCACACACGTATAGGTTATACAATTTACTTCATCTAGATTTAAAATAAATTATGTGAGAAAAGTTTACTATTTATGAATTATACACGTATAACTAAGTAAATAACTGATCATGAATATACATTTAAAAATCCAAAAAAAATAAAAACAGCGTCTAAAAAAGAAAATGTTTTATTCTTCCATCATATGTTTTGCCTAATTTTGCGTACTTATACATGTTCATATTTTTTTAACTCATTCATCTCTATGTTATTCATGGTTATTACTTCTCTTTTTCTTTGTTATTCATGACAAAAGTGGGTGAGAAATTAGTATTTATTTCAAGAATTTGAGTATATGAGCTAGGGGAAGAAATTTGAAAAATTTAAATTTTTTGATTGATATTTGAATTAGGGGGAGTTATGGTGAATTTTGGTTGAAATTTTACTATTGATATTGTGTTTTGTTAATACTGATATTGATATTCTATATAATTTATCTAAGTTAGGAATTCACATAGTTTTGCATGCTTTGGTGTTACATATGTTTTACTTATATTGTTTTATACAACTTAGTTATTTTTTGGTATCGTCATTTTTCCTCTTACTTTTTCACGTGGTATTATTGTTTCCATGTGTTTCATAAAATAGATTGACAAGATGTTGAAGTATATTTTGTGATTTGAGTCATTAGGTAGTTTGTTGTTAGGAGTTAATGATTCTGACTTTGAAAGAAAAAGATTTTGTCACGGAATGTCAAACGGAAAGTTTGTTAAGTGTCCTAATTGTAATTGACTTTATCCGTATCCAAAATCTAGGTTAGTTAAATTGAAATTGAGTTGTAATTAAAATCAAAAGAGTTGGAATTTGTAGTATAGGTCTTAAAGGAGTCTAATACGTCCAAGAAGATCACATATGATAATTGAATGTAATTAGAAGTCAAAGAAATGTAAAAGTGTTGCACAAATCATTCTCCAAATTCTCAGTTGTGACGCATTTTTCACATAGAAAATATTGGAATTTGGACAATACTATTTTGAAGAATTGTAACTTTTTGAGTTATCTCTCCAACGTACTTTGAATCACCTCAATTCGATATTAAGAGAGAAAGTTACGATGAAAATACTGCGACTGCTCGCTTGGCGATCGAACGACGGTTCAATGATACGGAATCCTATTTCAGTTTTAATGCTGATTTTCATTCATATTACACCCCCAAACACTACCTAGTATATATACTGAAGCCAAGATCGTCCTAATGGTGTGTTGAATAATTCTTTTGTTGTAGAAAACACATTATTGAAGATCAAACAACACATTCAAAGTTCTCTTGATTCAATCCCTTCTTTGTTAATTCATAAATTCATTTAACACATAGTTTGTTGATCGAATCATAACATTCAAGATCAAAATAGAGAAACATTTAACGATCAAACACCAAACCACCCACGTTCGTATAATTTGTCAGAGTTCTAAAAATCGAGGAAGGAAATCGGAGTTCTGGTAGGACAAGAACGAGGAGTTCTTTGTGATCCACAAGATATAATCAATTCCAAAAGGTCGGGAGTTGTACAAGAACACACGGTCCAGGAGGGCCTTGGTGATTACATGAAGTAGGTCAGAGAGTACTAAGAGTTGGTCGAGTCTAGATCGTACTGTAAGTCAATTTGTCTATAGTCAATTTTGGTGGCTTAGTCCCAGAGTTTTTTGAACCTTTGCGAAGGGTTTTTCTTTGTGATCATCTTTGGTGTTCTTATTTATTTATTACTTTTAATTTATTATGGCATTCAAAAATAAGGTGAAATTGGATTAATTGACTTAATCATCTAGAAATAATTAACTCAGTTGTGACGCATTTTTCACATAGAAAACATTGGAATTTGGACAAGACTATCCTTTAAGAATTGTAACACTTTGAGTTATTTTTCCAACGCACTTTGAATTACATCAATTTGATATTGAGAGAGAAATTTACGATGAAAATACTGGCGACTGCTCGCTTGGCGATCAAGTGACAGTTCAATGATACGGAATCCTATTTCAGTTTTAATGCTGATTTTCATTCATATTACTCCCCCAAACACTACCTATTATATATACCAAAGCCTAGATCGTTCCAAAGGTGTGTTGAATCATTCTTTTGTTGTAGAAAACACATTATTGAAGATCAAACAACACATTCAAAGTTCTCTTGATCCAACCCCTTCTTTGTTGATTCATAAATTCATCTAACACATAGTTTGTTGATCGAGCCATAACATTCTATATTCAACCCAAGATAAAACACACAAAAAATTAACGATCAAACACCAAAACACCTACTTCAGTATAATCTGTCAGAGTTCTGAAATTGAGGAAGGAAACCAGAGTTCTGGTAGACAAGAACGAAGAGTTCTTGGTGATTTACAGGAGATAGTGATTTACAGGAGATAAACAATTACAAAAGGCCAGGAGCTAGTGCAGGAGCATGCAGTCCAGAGGGCCTAGTGATCACAGGAAGTGAGTCAGAGAATACTAAGGGTTAGTCGAGTTTGGATCGTACTGTAAGTCAATTTGTCTATATTGAATTTTACTGGCTTATGCTTGGAGTTTTTTATCCTTTGTGAAGGGGTTTTTTTTTTTTTGGCGATCATCTTTGATGTTATTATTTGTTTAATAATTTTGATTTATTGTGGTATTCAAACATTGGGTGAAATTGGATCAATTGACTTAATTATCTAGAAATAATTAATTAGTGATTTGTTGCTTTTAATTAGTTAATTCTGCAGGTGGGTCTAAATAAAACACTAATTTGAAGCTTTCAAAAGTGGGCAGTTGAGGATGAAACATGGTTGTGAATTGTGTTGTGCATTGCAAAATTTATTGTAACAAACTGAAAATTATAATAAAATAGTATTTTTAAAATTTAAAAGTAAGTACGTAATTAGTAAATTTTTAACTATATTTGTAATTTGTTCCCTTATATTTAAGCATAATCCCCCATGCTCCTCAATTTAAAGGATACTATAACCTAACAATAATCATTTCAAACTTCCGAATCAATGACCATATTATCAAGGGATAATTGCAACTATGCCCTCAAAGCTTTTGAAGACGTTGTAGATTCTCCCCTAACCTTTTATTTATTGCATTCGTAGTCCAAACCTTTCAAGTGCGTGTGCCTGGAGCCCAAATAGATGAGAATTTGTGATCTGCTTTTTGATGATGTTGTATTTTTGACAGATTTGATTACATTAAGAGGAAAAAAATTAGAGTGATTCTATGATTTCTGCAATTTTTACCCATCATCGCCCATCCATTTCTGCAATTTCACCTACCATCATTCACCTATTTCTACAATTTTGACTCGCCTGCAACCAAGGACTCAACAATTCACTCACAAATTTATGCAATTTTGACCCATCTGCAACCAATGATAAGGACTCGACAATTATGCCATATGATAAGGAACTTGATCCTCCCGAAATGTTGAATGATCCGCAAATCTGTGCCTATGAAAATTGGGAAATAATAAATCTATAGTTCGAGAAATTTATACATATTGCCACCAAATTAGTATTCACGATGTTAAATAAGTGATAACAAGAATGTAATTATTAGTATTTTCTATCTCAGATTTGATCTTACTTGATGCAGGCATTGTGCGCGGGCAAAATTCTTCTTTCTGGTGTGAACAGTTCAAATTGCAAAAATATCGATGTTGTACAATGTGTTAAAAGTGTTTGAAATAGGATATGGTTGTAATGAAATCATATTTGGGGACCGTTGTGGTGGTGGTGATGCGGAGGTGGCAATGGTACGTGGGTTTGATTTTTGGTTGGGGATGGGGGTGGTAGTTTTTGGAGGTGGAAGTGATGGTGTGATGGTGGCAATGGATGGGTGGGTGGAATAGTAATGCTTAGCGTTTTGGGTGGCGTCGATAGTGCGATTGTGATTTTGGTTTTGATTTGGGATAATTTGGTGGCGGGGGTGGCGGGATTGAGTGAAGAATATAAACTTTTATTTACTTTTTATTCTTTTGTTTATTTTAGTTTTTTAATGTGATAAATATAAAATTATTATTTTACCCTTTTAGAACTGTTAAAAACGTGATCAAATTTAAATTTTTTTTTTTATTTTGTTAACTAACTGAAAAATAGATGTTTTCCATCCATTTGGGCTCCAGACGTACACACTTGAAAGGTTCAGGACCATGAGTGTTGTTACGCCTCGCCTCCGAGACTCAGAGTAAAGGTACCATGTGATAAGCCACGTGGGCAGAAAGTCAACAAAAAAGTCAAAGAAAGATTCACGAGGTCAAAGAACGAAGAGGTCAAATGAGAGCAAAGTCCTTATATTAAAGGGTGAGGTCCTTATTGATCCACTATCTCAAGGACGAATCACTACAACTTAGGCTAAGACTCTCAAACCATCCGAAGTCCATGGAGCTGATGTTGTCCCATGCGACAGATTTGAAGACCTTCTAGAAGTGATTGATGTAACACTTGTAATAAAGTTTGTCAGTGTGTCAGCTTATTATATAGAACGACTGACTTATCAATATATTTATTGTATGAATAGACAATAATGTGAAGCCCCAATTCAGGAGATGATGCCACGTGATTCTAATTCAACGATCACCACGTCGGCCAAAGCAATATAAAAAGGTTATCTTTGTAAGTAATAAGGGGTTGGGATTTTTGGCAATCATACACTCGAAATATATACTTGAACTCTTGAGAAATTTATACAAACACTTGGCTGAATATTTAGTCATCATCTTTACAAGTTCATTAAACACAAAAATCTCAATATACAACATAGTGACTTCAACACACATTTTTATTTATCATTCCACATATTCCCGTTTATTATAACATAAAGTATCCCAGTTTTCTACCCGACGATCATTGTTAGCGTGATCACTTTCGTTTCACACCGCCGAAACTTGAACATTTTTGTCTTTCGTCGCAAAGTGCCTCCTACGTCCATTTTCCTCCTATCCACCGCTGTTATTCCAATAGGAACGTGTCGGAACTGTACTTAACTTGGTAAGAGTGGGCCCGACATTTGTTGAGTTCATTTTTTGGGTCAACAAGAGTAACAAATGAAATGTTAGAGAAAAACATGCAACATTTTGAAAGGTTTGGAACACAGATGCAATTATCGCTATTATCAGTTTCTACGTTAATATTTATGTTGCGAAGTTAATGAATTTAGATAAATTACTTAACTATGATAAATTAATAAAATTCAAATTCCAACCTAAACTTAGGACACAAGTTCATCGTTAAAAAAATAATAATAATTTTTTTAGGTAAATTAGGCCAAATACCTTTAAAAATATATATGTAATTTGATTAATACTTTAATAACTAATTAAATCATTTAACAACGTAATTAATACGTACCCCCCAATATATATTTCATCGAGACTTTTGGTAGCTGATCTTGGAAAAAGGATTTCAATTCACGATATAATGAGAGTCCATTGGTTTTGCAAGGGTTCGAAAAATGGCAGTGATAAGTATAGTTTTTATACTTATTTGTGGTGTCAAAGCATGATATTTTATTGTCTTTTGAATTAAATTCTACCCAATTTATGTTAAATTGTATTTTATAGATAAAACTTTATGTTTAACAAAGAATTGAAGAAAATAATGCGAAATAGGCGAAAATGGTAAAAATCCAAAGTGCAAGGACTAAATTGACATTGGTTGCAAAATTAATTGGCCCGCAAATTGGGGTTCTAAAAATTGAACAACTGAATGATATATATATATATATATTACACATACATTGAGAGCAGGAAAAAGGGGACCATAAATTGGAATCATTCACGTTTCGTCAATTTTTGGTGATGTCTTTCCACTTTTGCGTGTTTAATTTCAACGTTATGAGTGGATAAATACTTTGACGTTAGGATGAATGATGTAACTTAATGTTTCTATTATATGTTTAATTTCGGGATTTTCATGCCATGTTAATATTCGTTAATTAATTATTGTGTGTTTAATGCTTTAATTATTTACGCACAATTAATTGATTTAGGAATAATATTGTGGCCGATATGTGATGTATAATTCTAGTTCGT
>CAIGRF010055194.1:0-11666 GCA_903798235.1 Fraxinus ornus
TTTTTTTTTTTTTTTTATGGTAACTTTTAATTTACCCTCCTGCACTAGGATCTTGGTTGCAATGTATTTATAAGGCCACTAGGGTAGAGGGGATTGTTGAATAAATTGTTTCCCCTTTTTCTGTCTGAATCTCAATATTCAATGTGAAGCAACAAGTTCAAATTCTTGGTCTAGTGTAAATTTCTAGGTTTTTATACCTGTTCTCTAGTATTCATGAGCGAAACAGCACGTGCTAGAAAGTTGTTTGTGAATTTCATTCTCACATTTTCTCACACGGAGGCATGACTGACGAGCATGAGAAACTTTACCTTCGAACTAAATCTGCAGGCAATGCTTCCATATCAAAACGCCACATGCTCTTATAGGCTGCAGAGCTTATTTCCATGGCATACTTTCCTGGGACAAAACAAGCCTCGATAACTCCGCCTGCATTTATTAAACTTTGCCGTGCTAGGGCATTGATTTCCATGGTGTAGCGCATATGAGGATGGAGCAGCTTATAAACTGGATGCAATGAGCTAAGCTGCCTATGTGTAGCGATTATATAAGGTTCCATACAGGCATGCGTCCTCAACCTGAAAAATGTTACTAGTTATTAGACAGGTAAGATTCTCCAATAAAAGATTACATCATTGGTCAAAAATTGAGCCAACGTTCCAAAAGTTAAAACCAGGACGAGCATATCTGTCATACCAGTGGTTCACGAGTTGATGGATGCCTGCATCATTGGAGCAAACATGCGCTTTAGCTAGTTTCCAAATCCAATGAGTCGTTGCATCATGTCCATGAGTAAAGATGCGCTTGTTACTGGGTGAAGAAGGTGTAGGAGGAAGTGAAAGCTCGATGACAATTGGGCTGAGAATACCATTTGGAGTATAGCAGAATATTGTTCTCGAGGCATAAGCTTTTCTATCAGGCAATGAGTTTATCTTCTCAATGAATGGCAAAAGGATGTCGTGATAGTCGAGTATAAACAACCTCTTCTCCTTTATAGCCTATATAAACAGCAAGTGAGCCAGGTTCATAATTATAACTCGTATATTTTGAAAAAACTATAGCTCGGAGTACATAACACGCTCCACGTCAGAATAGGAATCAAAGGATCCTTATTTCATTCTCTAATATACTTACCTGTTCAATACTCATTCCCGGCAGTTCTTCCTCTAATAATTCCCTGGTGATTGCTGACTCTGGAGGACCATATATTGCAGGATCCAGTTTACTTCGAATCGGAAATTCCTTGGAATAATTAAAACGCCATTAAGAAATTTCAGTCGACAGTATTATGATTAAACACCAGATTTGAACCAAATCAAAACTTTACCTTTAATAATTCGATGTTAACAGGATTGACCCCAGCCAGAGTTTGCCGTGCAAACTCATTGTCCCGTAACCATGCAAATCTGTCCCCTGCAAGTCAATGTAGAATTCTGATTCAAATGGGACTATATGTCGTATACCAAACATGCCAAAAAGGGAGTGGAGAGGTGAAGAGAGGCCATACGCTTTATGATGGCCGGTATGTCATACTTCAGCAACTTATCATCAACTGTAAACACTTGATTTATCAAATTGGTTAGAAACTGATTTGTTTTTACTTCTTCTCGCCCTTCTTCTTTTAGCACAACACCGTCCTTATAGAGATTGTCTATGTCCGAGAAGTTAGTAAAAGGAATGTCTGAACCCGACAAAGTAGCAGCAATAAGTGGAATTAAGTTGTGGAGCAATGCCTTCACTCTTCCAGCTGAAAATGTGTTCTGCTTAATCTCCTCGAAAGTTTCATCCCGAGGAACATACACTGGATGGGGTTTCTCGGTTCTAGTCTCCATAGAGGGATCTGAATGAAATTTACGTTACAATATGACATATATTGTCGAAGACTAATTAAATTAAATAACTGTGTCCCCTCTCTTGCTTAAAATTTTAGATGAGATGGTTTAACAAATACCTTTCTTAGTTGGTGGACGACCAGTTCGACAACGTCTGGGATAAGGCTGTTCTTTGTTGCCCAACACCAGCCGGACCAAATCTTCACTCTTATCATGATTACCCAAATCATTATAAAGATCATAATCATATATTCTCTCATGCATTTTTCTCTCCCCCTTACCATTTCCGCGAATACTCATCAAGTCTTCATGTCGAAGATCCTTGATTCCAGGTGGTGTTTGAGACGGTAAACACGCCTGTCATGAAAATAAACTCGACTTAAATCAACAATCATTTTAGTTATTAAACTTGCTTTGAAGATAATGGTTTCTCACCTCGTTTCTGAACACAATTCTGCTTTCGGGATTATTTTTTCTGGAATGAATCCATGTATCAGCCGAAAAGAAAATGGGACCTTCGACGAATCCATGAACTACAATTTCCTTCAAGAAGAATTCATTTTCATGGAAATTGGTTATAAGAATAGCTCCAGGGGATCCAAAATCCAGAGAGACACTAAAATCAGCTCCATATTCAACAATATGTGGATTGTTTGTTGGCTTTGGTAACCATCCCCTCACATGAGACTCTACACTCTTTTCTGAATTGGTATCTGTGTGAAGAAAGTATCATGTTACTGGCACGTATACTCAACTAGGCAATACTTGAGATTATTAAGAGGTTGGTTGGATGCTCACTGGACGGTATTATGAAAGTAAACAGTACTGCGTTGTCGAATTCATAAGGATAGGAATAAGACTTCTGATTCTTAAAACGAATAATGGTAATAAAAGGTCTTTCCCTGTGTTACATTTTCATCACTTGGATATGTCTATTGTTTAAATCTTTTCCAACCCCCAGTAGTTAAGCAAGTTTACTTATGAAGTAACAAGAGCATGTCTGACTAGACTTAAAAGTTACATTTAAGTTACTTGTTTTTGCCAAACATATTTGAGCTTATTTTCCTCTAATTTTCAATACAGAAATCCAAATCTCTGTCAAAAAAAAAAATGAATTTACTGTTTTTCAAGCTTAACTAAACAAAAGGTTTATCATAATTTCAAATTTCACAATCATGCATGATTGCTTACGAGAATTTGGTTCTATTTACATATGCTCTAAAGTTACTTATTTTAAAACTAACTACGCATAAAAAGGTTTTTCATAATTTCATTTTTCACAATCATGCATGATTGATTACGAGAATTTGGTTCTTTTTACATATGCTCTAAAGTTACTTATTTTAAAACTAACTACGCATAAAATCCAACCCAAAAACATCTTAAAGGAATAATTTACTTAAAAGTAACTTTTAAAGGACGCAATAAGAAATCGAACACTGACCAGGATCAATTTCTTGACTGATGAGTTTAATCAAGATTCCTCTGCCTATCCCATTAATCAAAGACTCCCAATTGTCTTCAATCTTTTCAATAATATTTTCCTTCATTTTCTTCCTTATAGTGATCACTGCTCTCACATGAATCCCTGCATGTTTTGAAGAAGCCAAAGGCCCACTATTTTCTGTTGACTTTCTTGCAGTATCCACCTTAGTCTCGTTGTCACCACTTCTGATCACTGCTCTTACAGGACTAGGCCTGCTGGTGACCGACCCTTGTAACCGGGTCGGTTTCCTGGCAAGTCTGTGGTGTTTTCCGGCGGTGATGATGATCTCCGATCGCCGGAGAGCTATGGTTCTTGGCTGAGCTGTCAGCATATCTTCTGCAATAAATTCTATGTCAAAAAATTGGGTGAAATGTACAAATGATAACTACAGATTTATACAGGTTGGATATAATACTGAATTTAAGTATCCCAATCAATCAATGCAGATTAAAGAAAGGTTGGTTGAACTTAAATAATCTATTTTTCATGATTAAAAATTTATCATATTGGAGGAATATTTCACGTGGGGTTTATGAAAATCACGTATTCAATATTCTGCATAGTTGTATTGAAAATGTAGCCAGCCATGTTTGAGGACAGTTGAATTATTGCAGTTTGCGTGGTGTTGTACTCTTGATAGATAAGCCTACAATATATGAATATAAAAACTTCAGTTCTAAAGAATAGAACGTGTAGAATCTTTTGGATGATAGGCATTAGCAGACCAATAATGCTAAATGTATATTGTTTGCCTCACATCACTGTTTACGTCTCCTTTATTTTCAAAAAATTGTGGACGAAAAAGTGTTTTTTTTTTTCTTTTTAAACTGACTAATGGTGGCATAATGTAAATAATGATATCAAAGATGATATACATATAGCTTGATTGCTGTTAGACAAATCGAACAAGTTTTTGAGGTGCGAGATGTTGGTAGGATGAAAATTCACACGTGGTAAAGCACAAGTTGACTTATGGTTGTTGCGGTATAAAGTTCAAACAAGTTTGCGTTGTGAGAGGTTGGTAGGATGAAGATTCACACGTGACAAAGCAAGAGTTGACTTGTGATTGTTGCGGTGAAAAGTAGAGGTATGTCAAGCTGGATCAACTTGACGGGGACTTCAGAGCTTACTTATACACTGGCCAACTGAGTTTTGCAGGCCCAACTTTCCACATTTCTTTGAGACTCGGCCTACAAGCAAAGAGGATTGGGTTTTGACGAGCTAATGCTCGAACTACTATATCATTTCTATTTCTATTTCTATTTTATTCATTTTCTGTGTAGGCCATGTCCACATTGCATGCCTTCACAATCGGCAAGATCTGTTGCAAGCCAACTCAACACCAAGCTTTTTCCAAAGGCAGATTCAAGTCAAAGTTGTTCCACATAGTATTAAAGCAAACGAAGATCTTGAGTTTAAATCTCGCCACCACTTAGTCAAAAGAATTGTGGTGCACGTGTTGATTTAAAAAAAAAAATCAGCCTACATATGAGTAGTCATGTTTAAAATATATTCGAATGATATATATGTGACTTTGTTTAACTACTTCAAATAATTAGTAGAAATAGGATAATAATAGAATTTCTCTTATGTTGCTACTATATTATGATAAATCTTATTATATAAACATCATGTTTTACACATTTGACTTATCGAATTTCCAATTGACACATTCTCACATTATATTTCATATCTCACACATTTAATCCAACTATTATAATACTTTCGCGTCATCAAATTATCAACCAAGATGTAAACAAAATTGTACAATTAGCTTAATTCTTTGAGTCCTAGCCAATAGGTGGGCCCTATCCTAGCTTAATTCTAATTGTATTATGTGTGTTTGAGCCATATTATTTTAGAAGAATGTATTGTGGGATAGTAGATTGATGAAAAATGTGTGATTGAAAAAGAATGAAAAATCATTGATGTGATGGAAAATATTATTTTATTGAAGAATGTGTGATTGAGAATGAACAGAAAAATGAGAATAAAAATTTAATGTGTATCATACAGGGGCTAAAGCATGGAATTGATTGATTGATAAGTTAAGAATGAAATTTCCTGCTTGTACAGGAAAATTCATACAAAAACAACACATTCACATGGATAATTCTTGGTGTATAAAATGCTAAGCGCCCCCCAATAAGAGGCCGTCGTTTGATAATTTTGGACACCATTTTGTAATTCATTTTGTACATATAGCACAACCCTATTCACATTAACCCCACATGTGAATTATATATTGCCAAAGAAACGGATGCCCACCTATTTGTGGGTGTTTTGTGTGTTTTTTTGGGTACACAGACCGTTTCGTTAAAAATTGACCTCAGAAATGTGATCATTATAAATCGAAAAAGATGTTTTCTTGTGTACTATGATAATTACATTGTTTTGACGTTGACTTAAATCTTGTCCTCATCTTGGTAAAACCAGATAGTTATACGAGTACCAAACTCCAAAGATACTTTCCACTAATGGACTCATTTCATTGGAGCAATACTCCCAATTTCGTTTTGGAAAAAACGGTTTGTACAGAAAAGAAATGCCAGAAATTCACCAGAAAAGAGACAAAACGTGGGTCCCATTGTGTATTTAAAAAGTGAAAAAAAATGCATGGGCCCCAACCTTTGTGAGTTGTCTGTTGCATTTCTGGCATTTCCCCTTCTGTACGTGCAGCATCCTCCGTTTTGTTTTTGCCCTTGTAATTCTGGAGGTAAGGTTGGATGTCCCATCCTTTGCATCACTTATTTTCATTAAAGATATGGGTCAATGTCAAATCCTACGTCTATAAACTAAGCTGATGTGTAAAATCCACATTTAGACATACGAATTTTGAATTAAAAAATTTCTAACCACCTAATCTTTTAAATAAGGGGTTCGACGTTACCATCTTGACTGTTCTACCTACTTTGACCCCACTAAGAGCCTATCCAATGCTAACATAGATCGCACTAAAAATGTTGCTACATAAACTAAAAGAATAATTATGTATGTACAGAAATAATTTCACGGGTGATTATTTTTGGAAGCAGTCAACCACGGGAAGACGACAATCTCCCTGTATTAATTCTGTGAAACTATTTTTCGTAAGTGTAGTATTGTTCAAACTAAAATATACAATATCTACAAAAATTTATATCCAATACAATATGTCTAAGACTATATCTAGCTAACATGTACTTCTCTTCTTTACTTAAGTTTAGTCTTACGTACTATAAATATTAGAAACATTAATATCGTAATATTTCAGATCGAGCCAAAGCCATGTATCAAAATCGAGTCACATTACTGAACCTAATTGACACCTCCACTTGAAGAAATATATAGTGTTCAATAAAATTGGTGCAATTTTCATCTACAGAATATTAACTTCAATTTCTGATAGTCTTTTGGTGATATATACAAAGTCACTCACCCAACGTGAAGGCTAATGTATGGAGATACAACTACTTTTCCCAAATGTTATAGTTTATAGGAGAAGCACAATCAAATCTCATATCATTCAGGATCAGTTTGGGAATCCACCTCGAACACTATTCGTTCGGGGGCTAACCTCTTTCTGAAGTAAGACACTACCATGTTCAGTGATGCTCCGCATCACAGCTGACAGAGAATTCCGGAAGGACACTAATACACGAGTAGGACGCACGTCAAAGATGTGTATTTTCTCACTCAAACTAATTTAATGCCAAAAATAATAAAAAATGAGCAGACATTCATAAAATTTTGGAGTTAAAACAGAGTAATCTTCAATTAGTTCACAAAACTTCTCTCACCATTTGGAGATTTATTTCGGTACAATAACATAATTCCTCTGGAACTCAAATGAGACGCCAAAAGCAATGAAAATAGTACGAAGGGGCCAGAGCAGAAAAAAGAAAAGAAACAGAAAATAAAGCCGATTCAACAAGACACCGTACTACAGGTTTGTGAAAAATAAAGTTATGGAAGACAACTTCTCAAGAAGATAGGACTTTCTCAACCTCGGTAGTGACCTCTTTTGGGGGTTTCTCTGCATGGAGATCTGCAACTACGCCCTTCTTGGAATAATAGTCTATTACCTGCAGATTACGGAGAAAAAGATGTTTGTGCATCCAAGAAGAATACAAACCCCAATCACACAAGACTACAATACTTCAGGTTCGCTAAAACTAAAAGAGATTCTTGGATTTACAGACTGTGACGATAATAAAAGTTATAAAAGTTGATGAGTCAATGAAATATGTGGTGAAAAGTAGATAAAAGCTTCTACGAAATATGTGGTTGAAAATGAAGTTTGACCAACTTTTTAGGAACAAAAGCTTTACCAAACAAGTACTAAAACTTAATTTTTGAACATAGGATGTAGCCTTGGCCCTTGAGGATTTAGCAGTTGCGTCATAGGACTAGTACTTTACGGTTTCAACCACTGAAATAGTTTGTTCCAAACCACCTAACACAGAAAGGAAAAAATATTCTAATCGCCCAATAGGTATAGGTATTTGAATTATTTTCTTAGGATGGCTTACAACATATCTCTTCTGTTTTATGAGTTCAAGCACTTTCAAATGATAAATGGGGATTTGAAATTGTGAACCAGATATGGTGTCAAAACAATCCACTCTCGGGTGCTTATGTTCTACTTTTTCACTAAGTGCAGAATGCAAACTTCTTATAAATTTCAAAATCAACAAGTTATTTTTATCTGTTAAAAAAGGTGAAATTGATCCAGAAATTACAGTGAATTAGCACTATTTATTCAGATAGAAGTAGACAATTCTGCATTAGCATCATATGTGCAATTTGATAGTTAGCTAATTATGTTTTTAATCAAAGAATTTATGCACCGCCATGATCCAAAATGTCACTCAACGTGATTAAATGAAACTTGATCTGGCAATAAACACTCACGGGTTCAGTTTGCCGGTGAAATGCATCCAGCCTTGACTTAAGAACCTCTGCAGTATCATCTTTCCGTTGAATTAGAGGCTCTCCTGAGATCTGCAACAAAAAATAGGGATTGGTGAATGCATAGATAATCACTAATAGGTAATAGAAATTCTTTAAATTTGATTTCTTATTAACATGTAGCAGGCAAATAATGAGATATCTCACTTTCCCATGTTAGTCCACGGCTCAGAATTTTTTTGTCGGCCACCATGAATGGCAAATAAGTTTGGGAGATCAAGAAGCCAAATGCGAGATAAATTGGCCAAAAGACCTCAAGAAAACCAAATCAACTTACATCATCAACACCGGGAACTTTGGGAGGTGCGAATTTTGTGTGGTAGGTCCTACCACTTGAAGGATGGATCCAACGACCAGTAATCCTCTCTTCCAAAATGGCATCATCAATTGCAAAATTTAGCACCTTATCAATCTTAGTTCCCTGCCTCTGGAGCATCTCATCAAGCTAAAAAACAAAAATAATAATAATAATAGAGAACGTGAATAAAGCACACTATAAAACTCGTGTATTTATGTGTGTGAGAAAGAGAGAAGTAGAGAGCATAGCATGAACACATTACTGATATAATGGCATCTGACCTTTTCTGCTTGAACCTTTGTCCTTGGGAAGCCATCAAGAATGAATCCCTTCTCACATGAAGGCTTCTTCATGGCTTCATCAATTATTCCGACAACCAAGTCATCAGAAACAAGTTCTCCCTAGAGGGAGAGAAAAATATCGTTTACAAAAGATTCAACCAAAACAGTGCAAATGTCTGGAAAGGGGAAGGAATAGCAATTTTTTTTAACTAGCATACATTTGGGTACACGCTACAGTGGTTACTATAATGGATAAAATTTTAGCTTTTTCTTCTTTCTTAATACTCCAAAACACTTTCCAGTCTATCTTGCTAAACATGTTATCCCTGCCAGTATCATAGGAGCAAAGTTTTACCTTGTCCATAGCTTCTTTAGCCTTGATTCCTAGAGGAGTCTTAGCTGCAACAGCAGCTCTCAACATATCACCAGTAGCCAAATGGCATAGACAGTACTCGTCCTTGATGATAGGGGACTGGGTACCTTTTCCAGAACCCGGTGGACCTGCCATGAATCCGATTCTCATTCTCATTAACATTGTTGACAATAGTTAAGTCTGACTAAGCAAATGAGAATCTCCCTAATACATGCATGTCTCATTCCCAATAATTTTGAGAGTTTGAAAGATTATGAAATTTATGAGATAAAAAACTTGCACCAAACACAACTTATACTGCAGCAACCACTGGTGAATGGAAGAAGGTATACAGCCGGAAGCAGCCCCCTTGATTTGGGAAATGCCATTTATAAGGATAAAAATATCTGAAAAATATCCAAGAGCAGTTTACTTGCTTCCCCCTCCCCCTCCCTTCCCCCATAAAAGAAACAATAATAAGAATTTATCATTCCGCACTTTTCTTTGTTTTCTTTTCCAATTTCATATTATGTGCTTTAAAACTGTACTAAATTTCAAACCTATTCTATCACATGTTAAGAATATTTGAATGCCAGTTGAGGGTTCCCGGAGATTTCAGATTTCTCTGTTTCCATTTCAAAGATGAATGACACTAGGATCTGTTACTCTAATCGAATCATTGAAAATTAACCCTTCTATCCAAAATGGAAAATTGGCTACGGAAATTCAGTGCAGTTAGAAATTAGCACAGGCACAAAGTCTTCAACAGGAAAGTCGTTTTGATCCAATCCACCCTTGGGAATAAAGATGAAGGAATGATTGTGTGCTAGTTGACCCCATCCTAAATAATTTTATAATGTAGTGTTGACTCCTTTTCCTTTTGTTGGTCATGGGCAATTGTATCTGCCAACTTACATTGGGAGAGAGATGAACTAACATGTTATTGTGAATAATGTCAACCCTGAGGGGTTGCTCAATTGGTTGGGCCTTGAGTTTGCTCCTTAATGATCACCAGTTTGAGTCTCCTCATGCCACTGAGATGAATACCGACTGTAAACTTCAGGGGCCCGTGGGATTAGTCGAGGTGCGCGCAAGTTGGTCCGGACATCCACGGTTATCCAAAAAAAAATTATTGTGAATAATGTCAATCTCCTTGGGTATATAGAAATACATTGGAGTACACATATTTTTTGTCACCTTTAGGCTTTAAACAAAAAAAAAATGTGATTTTAATGTCTCCATCAAAAAATTCAGAGACATAAAATATTTGGTAGCAGCTTTTAATGTCTAATGGTTAATATCGAAGTTAGTTTTCCAACCAATAATGACCATTAAGTTTTCCAATGAGCTAGGCTTCAACCCACCTGGGAGAGCGAGACCAGAAACTTGGAACTCCCACTGGAACTGGTAGGAATAGAATGCTTAATTTACAATAAAACTTGGATTCAATATTTCACTAATCAATGCACAGAGTAGAAAAAGTTCCAGATTCATAAAGTTTCAACAATTCATGTTCATAATTCAACCAAAACATCACATTTTTACTTTAGCAACAACAAAGTAAGCCTAACCTCTTTCACTTCTCGGTTCGAAACATAGATGAAAAATTAAAAGCAATCCTCTGCACCGAGAGGATTCTTTTGTTTAACATTTTTTATTTTTTTTTGGTATAAATACCAATATATATAAGGATTCTTTTGCACCGAGAGGCACTGAATTATAATGCATCATCAATACAATTTTAACGGAAATCACATCTATGAAATAAGCAACACAATTATCCACCACTTTTCCAAGATCCCATTTGCAACCCACGAACTAAAACTTCATAAACATCAAAACATGTGCATTGTACAAATAATCCACCCCAAAAAAATTTCTAAATCAAGATCCCAAAAACAAAACAAAAAAAAAATCAAAATATTACAGGTAAAAAACACAAGTGCATACCAATGAGAATAAGGCGTTTGTCAGGCTTGGAAGCGCATTTCATTCGGCGGAGGAGCTCCGTCATGATGTCTACTGACGGTATGTCATCCAATGCCACCGCTGAGCTCCCCATTACGTTTGTTTTTTTTTTTTCCCCTCTCTATCTCTTTTGTGGTAAATTCTGGTTCTGAGTTGCTTTGTAAACTCAGAAAAAGGTTAGGTACACCAACCTATAGATACAACCTTTTTGAGTGTATGTATATGTTGAGGGGATTTTGAAATTGGGAATAGATTTTAGGGGAGAAGAATGATGTCACCCCTAATCTTTTGACTTTGGTTTTATTGGCCTTGAGACTTGTGCCAGATTTACTTTGTTTGACCATTTTGCCCTTTTGTCTTGGGATGGCAAAGTTCTCGTGTCATCTTCTCGTCCCATTTAGACTCTTTATTTGGAAGAATGTATTCTAAAATATTAGATTTATGAAAAATGTGTGGTTAAAAAAAAAAGTTGTTATAAAAAAGAGAAGAAAGAATAAAGTCA
>CAIGRF010055237.1:0-14108 GCA_903798235.1 Fraxinus ornus
ACTAACAGCAAATATAAAAAAAAAACAGCTGGCATAGGTAGCTGGCATAGATGTAGAGTTCGATTCCTGATATGTTCAAGTATTAAATAATGGAAGTGTCAAAAAACGTAGATAATTTACTCTTTCACACTTATTCTAGCTTTCTAATACCACCAACATGGTCGTCTTCTTCCTCTTCTTCTATATTTTCCTGTAATTTTTGCGTCTAGTAGTTTAAGCTGTAAATTCCCTGTCTGCCTTTCTGTCGATAGTGTAAAGTGGGAACTAGAACAAATTAAACTCTTACTTTGTCAATGTTCAGTTGTGGTATTCCTTTAGTAAATGAAGCGTGTGAAGATGTAAAATGTACACAAATAGATAACATAATGATTGAATAAACAATACAACAATCAAAGTAATACAATACATACTGTCTCATGTTAAACATTCACAACATATAAATTAACTTAAAACCTATAAAGAGTACAGTATGACACTGCCAAATGTATTAAAATCACAAAGAAAGCAACAAATTTCCGCTTCAACCACCATGAGGTCATCCTCAGTCTCTGTTCTAATCATGGCCTATCATAGGAGGTTTCGAGAAAATACTACCAACAGTTTACTTGGAAGGTGGTGGAGACAGGACTGGAATGGTAGGAATGGAAGGGATCTTCGGAACAGAGGGGAAAGAAGGCATAGGGGGCAGGGAGACTTTCGGCATGCCTGGAATGGCTGGAATAGATGGTTGGGTTGGGATGGTTGGAATGGAAGGCATCGGTGGCACAGCTGGTTTTGGCAGACTGGGGATGGTGGGAACTGATGGCATTGGTGGCAAAGCTGGCTTTGGTAACGACGGAATTGTTGGCATTCCCGGCAGAGGAGGAGGCAGTGATTGCAGCAAAGTACGTGCAGCCTGGCATTTTTGATAACTGGTGACGGCTACAACTGCAAAGATGAAGATGCAAGTGTAAACTCTTCCAGGCATGATTGTTTGAAGATAGAAATTGAAGGGATTTTTCTGATCAGTTGGGTACAAGAGAAGTTTTGAATTTGATGATAGAAAAACAAACTGGATTTGAGTATTTATAGATGGAGTTCAATCCAGGGTTGAAAATTATTTTTGATATTGGTGGAAATAGGTTTAGTTTGGTTATGACTCTGATTGGTTGTTTGGAAATTCTGAAAATGGCTGCTACATTGTTGATATTAATAATAGATAACGTTTGATCAATGGAGACTTTTTATTGAACCTTCTGGCAAACAAGTTGCAAGTTTATGGATCAGACCTTTATGTTGTTGAACCACCAGTGGACATGGAAAGCTTTATAATAAAATATTAAATTCTAGTAGATAGAATAGTAATACATAATATGTTTTTATTAAGTTTATTGGTAAATTATTTAGTATTGATTAGATAAAATTAAATATTCCTTTTAATAAATTATTTAATTGGTTAGTGTTAGTATAACTTAATACTAAATTGTTCTTGGTAAAAAACTGTCACAAATTTTTTCACACTATGTTATCTTTTCTTACAAGTTATTAAATTATGTTACAGATTTTTTTGTATATGTTTGTAAGAGTGAAGTTATTTAATGAAATATTATCATGTTAATAGTTTAGAACATAAATAAAACTAACAAGCTATGATATTCAAGTCAGTTCATAGGATAAAGTAGTTTTGACAGTAAATCTCTCTGTAATGTCATAATAAACAACTTCGTTTTGTCTTTTATTAATTACTGTTACTATAACAATAGTCAAATATCCATTTTTCAAATTTTATTTGTAAGTTTGAATTACATCCTGTGGCAAACATTTTGAAATAAATCTTTCCATAACCTTATACCTCAGCTTACCTTAGTTTAGAACTGGAACTTGGTTAAACTGATATGATGCTGACAAGTGTACTTCATAAACTTATTTAGATTGTCAAAATATGGATATTCGTTATTATTTGGATTGAATTGTGGCTAAATTTGTTGTTTATTGTATGTTTTAGGTTTACATAGATGAATATAATGAAATTGGAGAAAATGAGCAAGAAAGGGAGTTAACCGATGCAAAAAGAAAAGACAAGGACTAAAATGCAAATAATCGAAAGTTAGCTTGGAGCGAGAAACGAAAGTCGAGAGTGCAATGACTCAATTGGACATGAGGAAAAGAGCAAAGATTGGATAGAAGTAAAAATGGAGGAAAAGATGGAACTTGCGGAAAGTTTAGGGGCCAAAATCCCAGACCAAGGCAGCCTCGACTGAGGCTACCCAAACCCCTAAGGCGCGCGCCCTAGGTTACACTAGGCGAGCGCCTCAAGGCCAAAACGGGAAAAATATTTACTTTTCTTATTTTATTTTGGTAATAATTCAGGGCAATCTTGTTGACATATAAAAGGGGAAAATTTCATGACTTGGAGAGGGGAGAGCCATATTTTAGAGTAGAAAGAGAGAGAATTTACATCGAAGAAGTAATTCACCATTTGGGTCCGATTTTGAAAGTTTGAAGTGACGATTTCCAGGTTTCTTCATAATTCGGGTGATGACTTCCTTTTGTTTTCTGTGTAATTCTTATATTAATTTGCTAGGCTAAGTTCAATTGTATTGGATAGATGATGGAACTCTTTGATTTTTAGTTTTTAATTCAGGACTTGTTATTTTTAGTTTAATTCTCGCGTTGTGATTCTATAAACATGCTTATTTATATTGTTGTAATGCTAGCGTACCATTAGAGTAATAAGTTGCTTATTCGTAGTGTTGAAAAACTCACGATAAGTAGAACATTATTTATAGAATACATAAATAATAAATATTAGGAATAATATTTATGAAGTGTGCGATCATGTGTGATAATCATAAACTTCAATGCATGTTTGTCATAAGAATGTGGACTAGGAATATGATTGTATCGTGATCAACATATGTTTATTATATCTTGGAAAAGAATAGTAAATAAAAGTGGAATTATCGATCGTCATAACTGCAATGATTGAATTAACTATCTCAAGTTGAGAATTGAAATTAAGATTTGATTAGTGGAGTCAGAAATCCAATACATTCATCACTTTTAATTTAAANACAAGTTATTAAATTATGTTACAGATTTTTTTGTATATGTTTGTAGGAGTGAAGTTTTTTAATGAAATATTATCATGTTAATAGTTTAGAACATAAATAAAACTAACAAGCTATGATATTCAAGTCAGTTCATAGGATAAAGTAGTTTTGACAGTAAATCTCTCTGTAATGTCATAATAAACAACTTCGTTTTGTCTTTTATTAATTACTGTTACTATAACAATAGTCAAATATCCATTTTTCAAATTTTATTTGTAAGTTTGAATTACATCCTGTGGCAAACATTTTGAAATAAATCTTTCCATAACCTTATACCTCAGCTTACCTTAGTTTAGAACTGGAACTTGGTTAAACTGATATGATGCTGACAAGTGTACTTCATAAACTTATTTAGATTGTCAAAATATGGATATTCGTTATTATTTGGATTGAATTGTGGCTAAATTTGTTGTTTATTGTATGTTTTAGGTTTACATAGATGAATATAATGAAATTGGAGAAAATGAGCAAGAAAGGGAGTTAACCGATGCAAAAAGAAAAGACAAGGACTAAAATGCAAATAATCGAAAGTTAGCTTGGAGCGAGAAACGAAAGTCGAGAGTGCAATGACTCAATTGGAATGAGGAAAAGAGCAAAGATTGGATAGAAGTAAAAATGGAGGAAAAGATGGAACTTGCGGAAAGTTTAGGGGCCAAAATCCCAGACCAAGGCAGCCTCGACTGAGGCTACCCAAACCCCTAAGGCGCGCGCCCTAGGTTACACTAGGCGAGCGCCTCAAGGCCAAAACGGGAAAAATATTTACTTTTCTTATTTTATTTTGGTAATAATTCAGGGCAATCTTGTTGACATATAAAAGGGGAAAATTTCATGACTTGGAGAGGGGAGAGCCATATTTTAGAGTAGAAAGAGAGAGAATTTACATCGAAGAAGTAATTCACCATTTGGGTCCGATTTTGAAAGTTTGAAGTGACGATTTCCAGGTTTCTTCATAATTCGGGTGATGACTTCCTTTTGTTTTCTGTGTAATTCTTATATTAATTTGCTAGGCTAAGTTCAATTGTATTGGATAGATGATGGAACTCTTTGATTTTTAGTTTTTAATTCAGGACTTGTTATTTTTAGTTTAATTCTCGCGTTGTGATTCTATAAACATGCTTATTTATATTGTTGTAATGCTAGCGCACCATTAGAGTAATAAGTTGCTTATTCGTAGTGTTGAAAAACTCACGATAAGTAGAACATTATTTATAGAATACATAAATAATAAATATTAGGAATAATATTTATGAAGTGTGCGATCATGTGTGATAATCATAAACTTCAATGCATGTTTGTCATAAGAATGTGGACTAGGAATATGATTGTATCGTGATCAACATATGTTTATTATATCTTGGAAAAGAATAGTAAATAAAAGTGGAATTATCGATCGTCATAACTGCAATGATTGAATTAACTATCTCAAGTTAAGAATTGAAATTAAGATTTGATTAGTGGAGTCAGAAATCCAATACATTCATCACTTTTAATTTAAATCAATATTCATTGCTCTCATAGTTATAAATCGTAGTTAGATATAAATCAATCATATTTTGTCACAATCATGAATTTAAATATATTGAATACACTAGAATTAAGCTTTACTACCCGTGGGACGATAGCTCTCACATCACGATTATTACTTATACAACGAACCTGTACGCTTGCGGAATTTGTCCGAACAAATGTTAATGTATTTGCATTCTATTGAGTTGCACCAACAGTCCCTTCTACCCCCAAATAAATTGCAATAAATAAATAAATAAATAAAATTGACTATATAACACAGAATTTTATTCTTTCTTTTGTTCCTTTGTTTCAAGTGTTAAAAAATGGAGGTGTCATAAGAAAGTAGACAACTTATTCCTTCACTTATATTATTCCTTTCCTAAACTTCTCACAAGGTTATCCTCTTTCTATATTTCTTCTAATTGTTGCGTTTAGCTGAATTTCCCCATCCGCCTTTCCTTTAATGGTGTAAAGATTGGAATTAGAAATAAAGAATGTCTTATTTCTGTCAACGTTCCATTTTGGTATTCGCATTGATGGGGCATTTATAAATGATGTGTGAAGATGTAAAATGTATACAAATGGAAAACATAATGATTGAATAAACATTACAATAATCGAATCAAGTAATACAATACATTAACACTGGTTCCTGATAAACATTAACAACATATAAATTAACTTAAAACCAATAGAGTACTCAACAAATGTATTAAAATCACAAACAAAGCAACAAATCTCTCCACTTCAGCCCCCGTGAGGTCTGTCTCATCAGTCTCTGTTCTAATCATGGCTTAACGCAGGAGGTTTCAGGCAAATACTACCAGCAGTTTAATTGGAAGGTGGTGGAGACAGGACAGGAATGGTAGGAATGGAAGGGATCTTGGGGACAGAGGGGAATGAAGGCATTGGGGGCAATGAGACCTTGGGAATGCCCGGAAGGGCTGGAACAGCTGGCTGGGTTGAAATGGTTGGAATGGAAGGCATCGGTGGCACTGCTGGTTTTGGGAGACTAGTGATGGTTGGAATTGATGGCATTGGTGGCAAAGATGGCTTGGGTAATGATGGAATCGTCGGCATTCCTGGCAGAGGAGGAGTCAACGACTGTAGCAGATTACGTGCAGCCTGGCATTTATGATTACTAGAGAGGGCTACAACTGCAAGGAAGAAAATATAAGTGTAAATGCTTCTTCCCATGATTGTATGAAGATTGAAACCAAGTAGGATTATTTTCCCAGATCAGTCGGGACTAGATAAGTTTTGAATTTGATGGTGGAAAAGAAATGGGATTTCGTTATTTATTTATAGTGGGAATTCATTGCCAAGGTTGCAAACTATATGTAATCTTGTTGGTGGAAATTTGTTCAGTTTGGTTATGACTCTGATTGGCGGTGTGGAAATTCAAAACATGGCTGCTGAATTTTTGTTGTTAGTTAAACCTTCAAGATATTAGGAAACAAGTGGCAGGTTCAGGAATTAGTACTTTTTCTACCGTTTATATTGTGGATAATTCTCCAGGTACATAATCTATGTACATAATGGATTACATAGGCCCATGTGGAAGAAATTTGACCGTGGATGTGAAGTGTGGAAAAGTCAAAAATTGTAGACTGCCGATGGATGCTCGACACAAGAGCTCTTATAATACTTTAAAGAATAGAATCAAGAAATGAACTAAAACCTCATGTGAAAACAATTGGAGTCTTTTGAAGATCTGCCAAGTTCTGTATCATTATAGGAACAATGCTCGATAACTTGTAGTCGCTTTGACCTTAAAATCTGAAAACCTAATTCACATTTGTTTGGAATCCTGCGAAAAGAATACTATTAAAAACAAAAATATATAAATTGGACTCGGGCATTACCAGATCGTACACAAAAAATTTATAGATCTTACTTTCTACATGTGCACTAAATTTTATCCATACTAAATGTACAACCAATAACATAAAACTACTGCAGCTCCAAAGTATAACATCTTATAGAGGAAACTTCTCCATGTGTAATCACAGAATTATTGATACGGTGCAGAAGCTTTAACAATTCAAAACTAGTGCTCTAGAAGTGCAGAAAACATACATGATATGTAGATAGATTGGTCGATGATATCGAAGGTAATGATTCTCGTCCAGAAAAACTCTAGAGTGACATATTTGACACAATATGAACCTCTATAAATTATAAATACAGAGCAGATATGTTATTGGAAAACCGAATCGGAATTTTGAAATACTTAGCATGCAATCTCAAGTTATGCATACAAAATATGCAAAATAATATAGAATAATAAGTGAAATAACAAGGTTCGACCCAAACTACACATAGAGGGGGTGAATAGGTGATTATACAACAAGTCACTATTAATTATATATAGATGGTTAGTCAAACAGTCCAATTTTCCTATATTGAAATACCACATTTATATGAAAGCAATAAATATACTAAGAATGATCATGGAGAAACCCCAACTATGTAAAAACTTTAGGCACTTTGCCAGCAAACAATCCACCATAAACGAATTAGAACTTACCACTAGTACTTTCTGACCTTCTGACCGTAATTCCCACAGTTCTTCTGGATTGCGTGCTCCTGCACCAATTCCCAACTGCAGTTTTCAAAGCTATCCTGGATTATGCGCTCATGCACCAATTTTTAACTTTATAAATTCGCCAATCTTCTGTGGATCAACGAAGAATTTTGCGTTCTCCAACAACTGGAACTCCAATCATCTTCCCTTGATCTTCAACACTTTGACAGATGTGCAGAAAGTAGCAATTTGGTATTTGGATTAAGTGGTTTTGATGTTTTCAATGCCAAGGACAAAACAATCAATGAAGGTTGAAAGCTATGGATGGAGAGAATATGAAGTAATCAATGTTTTATCAATGTTCAACCTTAAGAGAAGACGTTCAAAAGTGTTCTGATATTTATACTGTAAGTTTAAAATACGAATTATAATTGTTCGGATAACCTTGTAGCTTGAGCGAAACCTGGGTGATGGCAAGCGACGGTGTGTCGCTCGAGCGAATACCAAGCGACAAGCTAGGGACAATGTTACCGTTTCTGCCGTTCGAGCCAAGTCATGGCGACAGTCCAGTGAAATTACGACGCTGTTTTTCCTTCTTTTTTATTCTCGAACCCTAGACCTAATACAACTCAATTTATGATATTTGCAACTTATTCCTTGACTTTTACAACACATTAAATCTAATCCCATTTGTTCACAGACTTGCCAATTACATCAAAAACCTAACAAGCTCCCCATGTAGCATTCTATGACAAAACTACAAATCAAAGTCAAGGTAGTAAAACAAAATAGACTCAAAATACCTACTATTATCAAATCAATTGTATTAACTGAACTGTGATTTTTCTTTGCAAACATGTTTTCTGAAACAAACAACTTAATACACAATGTAAAAGCACATGAAACAGTAATATGAATAAACATAATTCAAACAGTTAATCATTAGTCATACAAGCTAAAAATAAGATGCATTAAATCAAACCAACTAAATTAAGATGGAATATCAATGTAAACCAACATCCCAAAAGAAACATTGATATTACTAAATATCAAAAGTTAATCTAGTTGAAAACAAATATTATATATATACCTCCGAAACAAAAATATTAACACTCAATGTTAATGGCAACTAAAAAAACTTAAGTACATCAAAATACCTAATCAAAATATATCTACTACTACTCTCTCTTTTTGTTACAAATGACAAGGGATTGAGAATTAACATACAACAACCCAAAAATAAAGTTGTTAAGTATAAGCAATGGATAGTAAACCTTCCCACATACGTAACCCAAGTTAACATGGAGTAAATTATATAAGTGATCCAGATGTGTAAAGTGTCACTAATATTTTGGAAATATGACTTCAAACCTTAATTTTGTGAGAAAGGACACGTTAAAGCACCACGCCAATAAGTGTATTCAACTACTTATGAAAGTCAAATCATTTAAAGCACATTCGAACCTATACATAGAAGCTCATTTTATATGAAAATTTTCTTTTATCCCCCTAAACTTGAGCATAAGTATTTTTTTCAGCTTATTATTATTATTATATCTTAAATGCATGTTCTTCTTCATTAAGCGACTAAAATGACCCATACAGCGAGTTTTAGGTCGGTTAACCCAAGTCATGTGACCATAGGCATCAGGTTATGAGAAACCCCGTAGACTTAGTTGTTTGAGTCAAATAAGCTCTGAAGAAGAACATAAGATATTGAGTTTTTTACTACCGGAGATAAATTTGAGCTTAGGTCTAATAAACAAGGTCAATTCATGTTCGAAGTCACCTTACTAACAAGTGATTTTCATCCCAAATCTCACACACGTGGTAGATTCCCTCTAACTTCCCTCTAACAATATCATAGTGTGTGCACTGCAGATAGTACGTGAATACACTTATACTAAGTACTCCATAAATAACCCAAGTCAGGAATGAAAACTATGTTGCAGCTCATTGATTAAACTCGTGATTGATCACAATAAACAAAATCAAGTATATTGTATATTATGCTGTAAAAGAACACTTTCCTGCATTTTTATTTTCAAGTTTTCATTTTTTTAAAAGCATGAATTCAACAAGCACACAAAGCAACTACAAAAAAACAAAATAGTAAAAATAAATAAATAAAAAATGCATGAGTTTTCTACCTAGAAAATAAATAAACAAATATGATGCATGCATAAATCAACGTCACACGATACTAAATCATGAGCATGCACCAACATACCTAATCAGAGATGTATATAAACACCAATAGTCATCCTAAGAGATTCAAATCGTAGACCATCTAATAGTTTGGTAAATAGATCAGCTAATTGATTTTCAGTAGATATGTGTTCAAGAGTTACAACACGGGTCTCTACAAGCTCTCGAATAAAATGATATTGTATATCAATATGTTTGGTTTGAGAGTATTGAACAAGGTTTTTGAAAATATTGATGGCACTAGTGTTATCACAAAATACAGTCATAGTTTACTGGTCAATTCCATAATCACTCAACATCTACTTTATCCAAAATAGTTGAGTGTTGCAACTTCCTGCAGCTACATATTCGGCATCTGCTGTAAATAATGAGATAGAATTTTGTTTCTTACTCATCCAAGCTACAAGATTAGCACCAATATAAAAACATTCTTCAAAAATAGCCCAATCAGCATCGAAATAGCCAACAAAGTCAAGATTAGAGTCCCGAGAGTACATGATTCCATAATCTAAGGTTCCATTGATATATCTATTGATACATCGTACGCCGCTCAAGTGGAATTCCTTGGTATCAGCATGAAAACACGCACACACCCCAACATTAAAGGCTATGTTAGGTTTACTTGTAGTGAGATAAAGTAAACTACATATCATACTCCTATACAGTGTCTGATCAATACTCTTACCTGTAGGATCATGACCTAACTTAACACTAGTGCTCATAGGGGTTCTGGTGTGTTTCCTGCTGTCTAGTTCAAACCGTCTGAAAAGATTTTTAGCGTACTTCGACTGAGATATGAACAACCCATCATCAGTTTGTTTTGTTGGAGACCAATAAAATAATTTAATTCTCCAACCTTACTCATCTTAAATTCTTACTTCATACATTAAGTGAATTCATGAACAAGGGAATCTATAGGAAACCCAAAAATTATGCCATCGACATAAATTTGAGCTATGGTGATGATTTCCTCAATATGTCTAATGAGCAAAGTTCTAACTTCACCACATCTAGAAAAACTATGTTCCACGATATATGTAGTTAGCCTATCATACCAAGCTCTAAGAGCTTGTTTAAGACTATATAAGGCTTTGCTTAATTTATAAACATAATGTAGGAATTTAGGATCAATAAATCCTTTAAGTTGTTCAACATAGGCTTCTTCCCGAAGTATTCCATTCAAGAAAGTACTCTTGACATCTATTTGATATAATTTGAATCTTGAAGTGCAGACAATAGACAGAAGAATTCTAAATTTCTAATAGATTCAAGTCGAGCTACCGGGGCAAATGTTTCATCAAAGTCAACTCCTTCAACTTGAGTATATCCTTGGGTAACTAACCTAGCCTTCTTTCTAGTTATGGTACCTTGATCATAGATTTTATTGTTAAATATCCATTTAGTACATTTAACATTGGTATTATCAGGCATAGGAACTAAATACCATACATTGTTTCTCACAAACCGATTTAGCTCCTCATGCGTCGCATTTACCTAACATTCATCACTAAGAGTATCTTCAACTTTCTTAGGCTCAATTTGAGACACGTAACTAGCAAATGGCAAGTTGTTCAAAACCTTCTTACGAAGTCTCATCCCTTCATCTAAATCCCCAATAATATTTACCGAAGGATGATTAAACTTAAATCTAGATGAATGCTCCTTACGAGGTTTAGGTCTATCATCAGATGAGGACTCCTCATTGGATGCACCTAAACCATTAAAAGTGTATAGGGGATTGGGAATAGAAATTTCTTTAGTTTCAGTAATCGTAACGGGATCTACACTCAAATGATCTAACTTTCTTCCAAACTCCATCTTACTACAAGCATCATCAATCATTACATTAATAGACTCCATCACAACATGTATACGAGAATTGTATACTCGATAGGCTCGACTATTTCTGGAGTACCTAGAAAAATTCCTTCATCATTCTTGGAATCAAACTTGCCCAAATTCTCCCTATTTCTTAGAATATAGCACTTGCTGCCAAACAAACGAAAATACTTGACAGGATCTTTTACCATTCCAAATCTCATATGATGTTTTATCAATTTTAGGTCTAAGGTAAACTCTATTCACTATATGACACGTAGTGTTGATGGCTTCACCCTAGAAATGCATAACTAGTCCCTTACCATGAAGCATGGCTCTAACCGTTTCTTGAAGTACAGGATTTTTCCTTTCAACAACAACATTTTGTCGTGGGGTGATTGGCGAGGAATTCATACTGGATTCCCTCCTCCAGGTAGAAGTTCTCAAAACTAGAGTTCTCAAACTCTTTTCCATGATCACTTCGAATTCTAGATATGGTGAAATGTTTCCTATTTCTAACTCTTTTACACAAAGACATAACAAGACTAAATACTTCAGATTTTTCTCTTAACAGCTCAATCCACGTGAATCGAGAGAAATCATCAACCACAACCAAAATATATCACTTACCTCCAAAACTCTCAGTCGTAAATGGTCTCATTAAGTCCATATGGAGTAATTCTAGCGGCTTGTTTGTCAAAATTTTTGGAAGTTTGTTTATGATTTACTCTAATATGTTTACCATGTTGACACGGTCCACACAAATTGGATAATTACTTTCAAATTTAGGTAAATAATTAACAAGTTCCTTTTTATCAAGTTTAGAAAAGCTCTTATAATTCCTATGCTCAAGGCGTTGATGCCACAGTTCCGTCACACACATTTTGAATTAGGAAGGACTTCATACCAATTGGCAGAAGTTCTTACACTTTCAAGAACAATGTTACCAGTAAAATTATACACAGTACACATTTTCTGGACAAAATTAACCTCAAAATCAGCATCACATATTTGACTAATACTTAACAAATTTGACTTTAAGCTGCTCACATGAAACACATATGAGATAGCAGGTAGTCCAGATATATTAACGGTACATTTACCTAGAATAGGTGCGGTAGACTCATCCTCAAAAGTAACCATACCACCATTCTAATTAGTGAGAGTGAAGAACAAGGCTTTACTACCACACATATGTCTAGAACATGCACTATTAAGATACCACATAGAGTTATTTTGAGCTTTAAGTGCAACATGAGCAACCTAGCAGTTTACATGCTCATCATACCTAGAGAGGTCACTCTTCTTAACACACACCTTCTTAGACGTAGNACCACCATTCTAATTAGTGAGAGTGAAGAACAAGGCTTTACTACCACACATATGTCTAGAACATGCACTATTAAGATACCACATAGAGTTATTTTGAGCTTTAAGTACAACTCGGGGAACATAACAATTCAATTGATCATCAGACCTAGAAAGATCATTTTTCTTAACCCAAACCTTCTTAATAGTAGAAGTGATTCTAGCTATATGAGTCATCATCTCAGTTAAATGGCTAACCTGATTGGCTAGGAAGTTAACCTTACTAGAGATATCTTGAATTTCACTTCTAATCACAAGTTTATAACACTTAGGTCTTATGTGTCCCAGTGTGTCATAATGGTGACAGGTGGGAATAAACTTAGGCTCAAACCTACTCGGAAGTTGTTGTTGATTCATAAGACGATTGATCCTACTTGTCTAGTAGGACTCAATTCTAAAACATTCTTGCCTTAGGTTCAAGATTAACAGTATTCCTAATCTTGTTGGTCGCTATGACGAACGTGGTCTTTGAAGTACTAGCATTAATATTACCATTTTGAACGTATCCTAGATTGTACCATTTCCAGCAGACTTGTTCATCCCCGACAGATTATCAGATTTTTGAGTGCCACTCATGAAAGAATGAAGTTGAGTATTAGATTTTTCTAGATCACTTGCTAAGGATTTAACTTTAACTTCTAGATTCTCATTTACCAGCTTTAACTCAACCAAATTTTTGGTAGAATCCTGAAGATCATCTAAGAGCCTCTCTCTCTCTCTCTCTCTCTCTCTCTCTCTCAAGTTCATTGACCTTTTTAGTACATCTATTGACCTTTTTGATTTTAAGACTTTTCTCAAATAATTGTCGATAAGACTCATGAATATCGATTTCATCCTCAAAATTCACACTATGTTCATCATTCTCCACCATTTCACTATCCTTATTAGATTCAATCTTTGCTATAGACTTGAAAGCCATAAAATTTTGTTCATCCTCACCACTAGAGTTATCACTCTGAACACTCGAATCTTATTCATCATCACTTAAAGTCACTGCTAATGCCTTTCCCCTTCCTTTATTCAAATTTTTCTTCAAATTAGGATATTCATTCCTATAATGACCAAAACCCTGACAATCATGGCATCTAACAGACTAGGTTTTCTTACTAGAAGTCCTAAGATTATTCTTCTCGCGCTTCTCTTTCGAGGATTTACTAGGAACATCATTTTTTCTATATGAGGTTTTCTCGTATTCTCATCGCCTTCTGTAATTTTTTCACAAAATAAACTATTTCGTCATCCCTGAGGGTCTCGATGTCAGTAGACTCGCTCTCTACTTTCCTAATGATTTTCATAGATATGAATTTAACATTCTTTGGTTAAGAAATGGTGAGTTCATAGGTTTGGAGAGATCCTACAAGTTCCTCTATCTTCTCGAAGTCATTACTTTCTTGAATAGCAGTCTTAGGTCTAAACATTTCAAGTAAGGATCTGAGGACTTTTCGAATTATCTTAGACTCAAGGATCTTCTCACCTAGGTTGAAACTCGAGTTTACTATATCATTAAATTTTGCATAGAATTCATCCAACGATTCATCGTCATTCATTCTAATTTCTTCAAAGATAGGGGTTAACATTTGTAGTTT
>CAIGRF010055285.1:0-19701 GCA_903798235.1 Fraxinus ornus
GCCTCGTTGGAGTTGACAGCCTCATAGCAGTAGACGGTCTCTTATGGCAGACGGCCTTATAGTGGTAGACGCGTCATGGGGATAGAAGGCCTCATGGTGGTAGACGCCTCATGGGGGTCGACGGCCTCATAGCGGTAGACGGCATCTTAGTGGTAGACGGCCTCATGGTGGTAGACGGCTCACGGGGGTAGACGGTCTCATGGGGATAGTCGGCCTCATGGCGGTAGACGCTTCATGGGGGTTGACGGCATCATAGCGGTAGACGGCCTCTTAATGGTAGACGACCTCATGGTGATAGCGAGCTCATGGGGGTAGACGGCCTCATGGTGTATCAGGTACAAATAATTGAAACGAAATTTTGCAATTTTGTTTTGTTAAAGGTCATGGCCATGGAGTTGAAACTGTGGCAGGTGGTTAGGCCAGAAACGTGAAGATCCACACTATTCGATCGATCGATCGATCTTATCAAAGATACTGCATCAATTAATTAGAGTAATTAATTGATAAATAGAAAAATAAATCCTTATAATTAATAATAAATTCCAGAATTTTTATTTTTATTTTAACAAATCTCAATTTGCTTGTGAACAGTTGTTGCACGTGAGCTGCATGCTGGGATTAAAGAAAACAAGAATCAAGATCGTTACTTTACGCAATCTTTCGTTTATTCATATTTTGATCCTAAAATATCCATGATGTTTCATTAAATAGTTTTTCTTTAAAAAATGGTCGTCTTTGGGTGATACTTAAAAAAATTATTATCTTTATTTTCCTCTAATCCAATAAGAAATTAATTTGGATAAATAAATATATATAAAAAAAATATAGAAAATTATTTATTTAATTTTTTTCAACATCGTAAAATGAGCAATTGAACATTCTCAGTTGTCATCTTCTATTCGTAATTTTAATTCAGTGAATAAAAACTAAAAAGATAAATTTTAATGTTAGTAATAGTAATTATTTTACGGTTTAAAATTGATTTTTGATTTGTTTTAAAGTGGGATTAATATCTTGATATGATTTTCGAGCTAAAAAAAAATCTCCAAGAATGCACGCACACTTTNTTGCTACGTACGAGTTTAGCGATTGCTGGTGCCACGTGTCCCACGTAAGCCTCCCCACTTCCCCCACGTTTTAGTAGAATGACCCACATACCTCAAGTGGTTGGTTGTACCCACGTTTGCAGTTGGACGGTTCCTGTCTAACACATTGTCATTTATGTAATTGAGTGTGGCATTGGACCCATAATGGTAGACGATTTGTGTGGACGTAGAGGGCCTCATGTGGGTCGACGGCCTCATGGGGTAGACGGTCTCATGGGGGTCGACAGTCTCATAGTGGTAGACGGCATCTTAGTGGTAGACGGCCTCATGGTGGTAGACGACCTTATAGAGGTAGACGCCTCATTGGAGTTGACAACCTCATAGAGGTAGACGGCCTTATGGTGGTAGATGCTTCATGGGGGTAGACGACCTCATAGCAGTAGACGACCTCTATGTTGTAGACGACCTCATAGGGGTAGACGCCTCATGGGGGAGACGACCTTATGGAGGTAGTCGATCTCATGGGGTAAGTCGGCCTCATGGTGGTAGACGTCTCATGGGGGTCGACGGCCTCATAGCTGTAGACGGCATCTTGGTGGTAGACGGCCTAATGGGGGGTAGATGACCTCATGGGTAGATAGTTTCATCGTGGTAGACACCTCATTGGGGTCGACGGTCTCATAGCGGTAGACGGTCTACCAGTGGTAGACGACCTCATGATGGTAGACGTCTCATGGGGGTCGACGGCCTCATAGCGGTAGACGGCATCTTAGTGGTAGACGGCCTCATGGTGGTAGACGGCTCACGGGGGTAGACGGTCTCATGGGGATAGTCGGCCTCATGGCGGTAGACGCTTCATGGGGGTTGACGGCATCATAGCGGTAGACGGCCTCTTAATGGTAGACGACCTCATGGTGATAGCGAGCTCATGGGGGTAGACGGCCTCATGGTGTATCAGGTACAAATAATTGAAACGAAATTTTGCAATTTTGTTTTGTTAAAGGTCATGGCCATGGAGTTGAAACTGTGGCAGGTGGTTAGGCCAGAAACGTGAAGATCCACACTATTCGATCGATCGATCGATCTTATCAAAGATACTGCATCAATTAATTAGAGTAATTAATTGATAAATAGAAAAATAAATCCTTATAATTAATAATAAATTCCAGAATTTTTATTTTTATTTTAACAAATCTCAATTTGCTTGTGAACAGTTGTTGCACGTGAGCTGCATGCTGGGATTAAAGAAAACAAGAATCAAGATCGTTACTTTACGCAATCTTTCGTTTATTCATATTTTGATCCTAAAATATCCATGATGTTTCATTAAATAGTTTTTCTTTAAAAAATGGTCGTCTTTGGGTGATACTTAAAAAAATTATTATCTTTATTTTCCTCTAATCCAATAAGAAATTAATTTGGATAAATAAATATATATAAAAAAAATATAGAAAATTATTTATTTAATTTTTTTCAACATCGTAAAATGAGCAATTGAACATTCTCAGTTGTCATCTTCTATTCGTAATTTTAATTCAGTGAATAAAAACTAAAAAGATAAATTTTAATGTTAGTAATAGTAATTATTTTACGGTTTAAAATTGATTTTTGATTTGTTTTAAAGTGGGATTAATATCTTGATATGATTTTCGAGCTAAAAAAAAATCTCCAAGAATGCACGCACACTTTTTTTTGTGTGTCCTTTACAATATAGAATATAAGTATAAATATTGTCTAACAAAAAAATGAAAATGAAAGAAAAAAACTTATGTTAATGATGTAGTTACGAGACTCAAAACGGATACAAGGGTGGTTTAATGAGCAGATTCAAGTGCATTTGAATTAATTCATTCGAACGAAATGAAAATTTATTTACAGACCTTGAGTGATGGCATGACACGCAACGAGGAGTCAGCTGGCACTAGTCGAGATCGAGTAGAATATAAATATATTCCCAAGATGATCGAACCCTGCTTGAATGACGCGATATGCGGTACTGAATATGTTACTTTCTTCACTTTGATCGACTACCCTATATGGAAAGTTAGCCCCTCGGCATCGTATACAAATTTAATCTGGATAGAGAGTGTGTGTGTGTGTGTTTTCTTAGGTTAAAAAGAATAGTATGACAATGGTAACATAATATATGATATATAGAGAATGGATTTGTTACTTTAGTTTACGAGAGACATGGCTATTGTTGATATGGAAGATAAATTATCTTGAAAGTACTCTTTGGACCCTAAGTAATGGAAATTTAAAAAAAGAAGCAATTTTGGGTGGAGAAAGAAATTAGGCGCATGTTTGGTACACATTAAAATTTTCATTCACATTTTTTTACTCATTTTCAATCACACATTTTTCAATAAAATAATATTTTCTATCACATTAATCACACATTCTCCATCAATCTACTATTCTAGAATACGTTCTTCCAAAATAATACGGCTCAAACACACCCGATTTTTGATAAATTTTGATAAAAGATTGATGAGTGTGTGATTATAAAGTTATATTTCCCACGAATTACGTGATTAAAATTCATTGTGGACTTTTAATTTAATTTTTTTTGTTGACGTAAAAACCCGCAGTCGCTACTCGTGAGTCCGCACTGTGTATGTGCAACTTTAATTTAAATTTTAATTCCAAGGTAAGTAAGAAAATGACAAAAGAAAGTGTTCCAAAACTAGAGGTTCTAATGATCATTGTTGGAGAGAGGTTGCGTAAGCTCCTTATTGTGCCTACATAAAAAAACTTATAAATTATGACTTATTTTGTTCTCATTTCTCGCCCCCTCACAGTGCAAGGGACATCAATCATCATTCAGAGAGAGAGAGAGAGAGAGAGAGAGGTGAAATGGAGGAGATAAAATCAAGATTCAAGAGAATTTGTGTATTCTGTGGGAGCAGTTCTGGCAAGAAACCAAGTTATCAAGAAGCTGCTATTGAGCTGGGCAAAGAACTGGTAATCATATATCAAGCACTGTGTGTTTCAATTCCAAATTATTACATCAATGTATGCTCACAGCATTGTGGCATTTATACATATTGAGCCGGGATAGTATAATCAACGAGATTTTATGCTGTCTAGAGCTATCTAATCGTCTCCACCTCTATTTTACTTTCGATTTGAATTCATCAAGTTCTTAAAGAATTCAGTATGGTTCATCAATATGCAGAAATATACAAAAGCTGCTCTTGCACAACTGATTTTCCTCCTCATTTCTCTCTCTTAATTTTGTTTACCGGTTAAACTGATTGCCAGATTCATACATCTTACACACAAGCACACTCATATATGTGAAGAACCCACAGATTTCAACCTTGGCACTGCGGCAGATGGGTCTTGGGGAGAAATCAGGTTTAGGGTTTATGTTTGGTTTGACATGAGAAACTAGAGAGAGAAATTAGAGGCTAGCTGTAACCTGGCTGTCATTTCAGAGAAGCCCTTCTTGCGTGATCTTAATTAGTTTAAGTTTAATTTGTTATAAAAATAAATAAATCCTGCCTTTGGATTAGGAAACCAAACGTGCCATCTTGATATCATGACTCTTTTAAGCGTGTTGTTCTATTACCAGAGCTTCATGATTTTTGTTTTATGGGAAATATATACTGTACTTTTATACATGTTCATGCACGTATAATCATACAAATAGAATCATTTGAAAAGCCATGCTCGCAGTTTGCCATGATTTTTGAGGCATCCTATGAATTATAATTTATGGGTTTTGTTTGTTGATCAATTGTTTATAGTAACACATTCGGTTCTGACGCGTGTTTGATGAGTTTTATTTTGCTCTTTTCAATGTGTGTGTTTCTTGAAGGTGGAGAAAAGTATTGATTTGGTCTATGGAGGTGGGAGTGTGGGTCTTATGGGTCTTGTTTCTCAGGCTGTTCATGATGGTGGGCGCCATGTTCTAGGGTATTATTCTCTCTCCCCCTCACTCTATGTGTATACAAACACAAGCACACACGTACATTAAAAGTGTCTTCGGTACTCAGTACTCGACACTACAATGATCTAAAAGTCTTCAATATCGTCACGTCTAAAAGTGGATGTCCTTCGAAAAATGTAATTCTTTGATTTGAGAGTACTAAGCAGTGTTTTTTTTTTTTTTTTACATTGACAGTACAAATCTTAGTAGTACCTTGAAGAGTATAAAGTGAACTGACTTGGATCAGAATATAACGTGAAATTCTTGTTAGAAACATAATGCAAAAGTGTAAAAGGTTTTATGAAAAGTGTTCTGCCTTTTAGGCTGTTTGTAGGATGTACTCTTTTGTTGTTATTTTTAATAAAGGGCGGGACAATGAATTGATATGCATATGAATAAGGGAGGCTGTTTGTAGGATGTACTCTTTATGGGGAATATTTTTTGTTGCTTTTCTATAATCGATAGTATAGTCTTTTGTCCCATGGGATTTCATCTCAAGACTTCTGACATTTCCAAATTCTTATACTCAAAACTCTTACTTTACTTGCAGGGTTATTCCAAGGACTCTCATGCCCCGGGAGGTACGAGTAGAAATTTCTAATCAAGCTTCTTCTTTTGTCTGAAAATCTTCGTTTCAATGTGAATTACAATTTGGCAAAAGCAATACATCTAGGTGGAAAAAAACCACAACGATGTTCAACTATGTAGTGGTTTTAGGCATTTAAGTTTAATATTTATTGTCGTCTAAACATATATTCTAGTTGATAATGCATTGTGTCGTCACAACAGATAACTGGTGAAACTATTGGGGAAGTACGAGCTGTATCTGATATGCATCAGAGGAAAGCCGAGATGGCCCGACAAGCTGACGCCTTCATTGCCCTTCCCGGTATGCAAATCTCTTTTATGCTTTTAAATCGATTAAAACTAAGCACATGAAATAAATCAAAAGTAAATACTTAATTCACTTTCAGGGGGTTATGGCACGCTCGAAGAGTTGCTAGAAGTTATTACGTGGGCTCAGCTTGGGATCCATCGTAAACCTGTGAGCTGCTTCTTAACCTAGTTTCAGATCGTTCTATTGGGGGGGCATACCTTGTAAATTTAATCTATAAAAACAGTGGTAGGATGTTATATTGACAATTGGTGTGATTGGCATTCGATTCATATACCACTGAAAACATGTTCGTCGTGATTTTCGTCAATAGTCCTTACGGAATGGAAGGGGAAACTTCTCAATGCATGTGGAACTTGTAATGGCTCACATGGAAAGATTTACAAAATTTCGTTTTGCAATCATAGTCATGCTAACATGATTTGAATTTCACGGGCAGATCTACATATGAACTGGAGAAAAGTTCTTAGAATTAGAAAAATGGGATTAGTGTTGGTCAAAAGTAGGCATGTTGGACGACATTAAGTCACATAATGTACTTTTTTATCTTAATTTATTCACTAATCTAATCATATCAACATATGCAGGTGGGCCTGTTGAATGTTGAGGGTTACTATAATTCCTTGTTGTCTTTCATTGATAAGGCCGTTGACGAAGGTTTTGTCTCTCCAACTGCACGAAGAATTATCGTGTCGGCTCCGACCGCCAAACAGTTGGTCAGAGAACTTGAGGTACAAAATTAGACATAAAGAAAACAATCTTTACGCAATCTATTTAAAAAACAAATGTAGTTTAATCATAAAAACATGTACTTAAACTGCCCTTTGTATATATTACCTCTCTATAGAAGATAGATAAACTATTTGGGCCTATTCAAGATAGAAAATAAAAATTTTTTGTCCCTTTTTTTTCATAATCCCATAAGAATAGGAACTTTTACTTTATTCCACGTTACTATGTGAAAATTGTTTTAAGAAAGACCAAGTTGGAGAGAGAGAGAGTGAAAAAATGCCTCACTTTTATAGTAGGTGTCCCTTTGGGAAATTTGCCTTTGTGATTGTATGAATGATTAAGCTACAACTCATTCACTTTATACTCTTATGTGTTACAGGAATATATTCCAGAGTACGATGAAGTGACATCCAAATTGATCTGGGAAGAAGTGGGAAGACTAAATTATGTACCGGATCCCGATCCCGACCCCAGTGTTCCTTCGTAACACGCCCGGAACAGTATGGAATTTTTTGGGGTTTAGAATTTCCAGTAAATATGACCGTATTCTGGCACAGAACGTGCAGCACAGGAACAACTTCTTGTATTTTGGGGGCAATGCCATTACAATGTAACAAAGCTTAATATACACACCTATGGGTAAAAATATGAAACCTTTTTTTGTGATCCATATGAAGGAATTCATTTTATCTAACCATTCATCTCTATTGATTATGTCCATAATTTGTGTATTTGCAAAGGCAAACTGAAATATTACCTGTATTTTAGTTACAAGAAAAGCAAAATATTGAAAACAAAATCTCCAAATACTTAAATTTTTGCATCTTATTAGTGCAATATTTGTTGCTTATAATTTTGTTGCCTGTGAATCGTCAAAGATTTCGTTGTATAGTTTCTTGGCATGTTTGGTGGGGTTTTTTTTTTTTAACCATTAAATGTGTTAGAAATTAGTTTAGAAGATTGAAAATTTGGTTTAAGTGTCAAAATCAAAAACTTGGAAAAAATGATTTCGGGTAAACTTCGTCCAAATATTCAGACCTGATCCAATGGTCAAATTACAAATGTAAATAGACCAACTTGTTCTACTCGTCGAGCAGATCGTCATGATATATTTGGAATCTCAAAATCAATTCCAAATGAATGAGAAATTACGGTCCAAAGTTGGGAAAAAATAGAAGAAATTGTCTGAAAAAATTGACTAAGGCTGTTGTTAACTTATCGCTGAACTGTCGCTCGAGCAATAAGTTAACGACAAAGTCACTGTTTTTATCCTTCGAGCAAGGCGATGGCGATAGGCTAGCGACGGTGAATGGTGCGACCTTTGACAGGAGTTGCTGAAGTTTGGGGCGCGACACTTCATTTACAACCCATCATCATCTATATATAAAACCCCTTGGACGTCCATTAGACATTCATACTATATTTGCATTGAACATTACATAAAAACTATTACAAATCACTTTCAAATTCAATCAAAAATCGTTTTCTTCTTTGTAAAGAGAAACTCCATCGAAAGTTCGCCATAACTTGTGGTTTGAAGTGCTTCTACCACAAGTTGAATCCGTTGTATCTTGAGTGACAAGTTCTGTGAACCGTGAGCACCGTTGCGGGACAATTTTGTCTTAACGAAATAATGAAAATCACTTGCCTCAAATTGTTCTTATTCTTCTTTATTTCTTGGTTGCCCTTTATTTTCATTTGTAGTTTTCATACTACATTTCCAATCACCTTATTATATAGTTTAGTCACGCTCCTGCAGATTAAACTTTGCTTTTTGTTTGTTCGATATACAACAATCATTTTACCCGCACTTATATTTAACCCGCGTCGCCAACAAAATGTGGTATATTTTGTTAACAAATGAAGATAAAACTTAGTACATACTTAGGAAAGGGCATCATCATAGTCTTGATCTCTCTAGCAACCTAGCTAAAGGTGCAAACACTTAAACTTGCTCCATTCGGGGAATATAACATAAGAAATAAAAATTTTACACTTCTTAGACATACTATCTCGAGTGAAATTATTCTTTTGCCCTCGATCACTTTCAGACCTACTACGTGAATGAGATTTTGCGAATTTATTATAGTCATCCAACTTGAAAAAAATCATATCTTTGTTCCATTCTACATGATATTAAGCTCATGTTTGACACTCGTTTGTTAAATTATTCATTTTCAATTGCACATTTGTTGGGATCCATAACTTTAATAATCTTTTCAACCACGTATTTAATCAACTTTTTATCAAAATCTATAAAAAAATAAATGATTTTAATTAAAACCAAATAGGGGCTAACCAAAAGCATAGGCATACTCCCTTGTGCTTGAACACAAAGGTGGCACATTGGCTCTTACCTCACTCACACTTGCCACATTCATTGTAGAGTGCGGAATAGTCACCACGTTCTCACCTTTCAGGTGTGTTTGAGTCATATTATTTTGGAAAAATGTATTTTGAAATAATAGATTGATAGAGAATGTGTGGTTGAAAAAGAAGGAAAAATTATTGATGTGATGGAAAATATTACTTTATTGAAGAATGTATTGCTGAAAATGAGTAGAATAATAAAAATGAAAATTTTAATGCGACTCAAACATGGGCTTCATATCCAATCAGATATTGTTTAAATACTTGTCAATTAATTGTTAGATCGGAATTTTGTGCAGAGTCTTTCCAAAACCAAGTCTAGAGTCAACGCTCCAACAATGCCCTCAAACTACCTTACCCAGGCCAGGTGCACTAAAAACTGGCAACACGATAGTCCTGACTCCTATTGAGTTGATCTTCATTCCACTCCTCGAACAAGCCCTTACACAAATTTTCAGAAGCACCCCCTAACATTTCAGTCTTATCTAATTATGTCCCTAAATTTTCTGAAGTTTGCAAGTTGGTCCTGAATTTTTGAGAAATCCGAAAGTTGGTTCATGCATTTTCGAATGGTTAAAATGATCTAAATACACATGCATGTATGGATGGTGCTCGGAGCTGTCCACATCGGACTGTGGAGATGTTATACATTAAATTGAAATAAATAAATAAATATATCTTCTCTCTTATTATTTAAATTTTTTTATTCGAGGAGTTGTAAGTTCAAGTTTCACAGTTACTCTTTTATAAAAATTCGTGCTTTCGAGCCTTACAAAAATATGGTTTTGCCTTGTACACGAAGAGACATACTAAAAACTATGTTTATATAAGTAACGTATTCTCGTTCTAACCATTTAAATTCTAAAAATAGTCGCCTATGGAGGCAGCTATGCTCCATAAATCAACTATTGTGGTTGGAGGTAGCAAGGGCCCCAACAATGGAGGTGAAGAAATTTCAATGTTGTTTGTTGCGATATGATGTATTATATAGTAATTATTTAAGACACCTTATATTAATATATTGCATGCGATGTTTATTTTATTAATTCTAGTACAACTCAAAATTTTGCACTAACAATACTTCATTAAAATAGTACAAACGAGACATAATGTGCCGGTGCCATTAATCAAACGACAATAAGATATAATGTTGTTCTTGGTTCTAATTTCTCCTTCTCTATCCAATATATAAGAATTGAAAAGTCATCTCTTGAATAATTAATAATTATTCTATGAATAATCAGTTGGTAATAGCACGAGTGATCGAAGAAACCTCCAAGAGTATTGTCCTATAGAAAGATTTGACCTCCAATAATATGCACGGAGATTCTTCATGATGGAATTTCAACATAGACAAGAACCCTAATCTTTTTTTTTTTTTTTTTTACTTAGGAACCCACAACCGCTACTCGTGAGTGCACACTGGGTAAATCTCGCTTCTGTGCAGTAGTCCGCAAACCACAGAGAGATAAATCGCATCGGGCTTGATTCGATCGATAAAGTGTTGGTGGAGGATTTAAACTCGTAACCTTCGATCTCCATGTTCACCCACTCCACCAACTCGACCACCCCCGAAAGGATGACAAAAACCCTAATCTTTATACTAATAATTATTGTTGTTGTTGATACTAATATAACATTTAGTGGGAAGTATTGTACATGTGAGCTATCTAGCTTGTTCAATTGTTTCTCAATTTGCATATCTTTGAATGTCTTGTGATCCACATGAGATCTCTTAGTTATTTTATTTTCTTTAATTAATAGGCTCAAACAGGGTAACAAATAACGGATAATTATAACCGATTTTAAATTTAATAGAAATAAGATATAATTTGTTATTATTTCTTTTATTTTCAGAGGACTTAGCACCAAGATTTTAACAAACTTGAATATTACATGTATAATTTTGTGTAACTTTCTATCATGCATATTTAGGTTTCAGAAACCTGTGAAATTTAAACTTCAAATGTTGTAGAAAGGAATATTTTTCTAATTTTGTTTTTTCAATTGTCCTTTCGCTTTTTCCAAGGCTAGCAGTAATCTAGGAACAAAAAGTGTTTGTTCAACTTCACTTGGCCAATCATAATCTGCCAAGTGCGAATTTGGTAATCAATATTAGATCATATTGTAAAGAAAGACGAGGGAAAAATTAAAATCGAATCTATTCTATTACCATTTATATAGGTTGATTTTTTTTATTTTTTTGTCTCAATTATATAATCTTATTTCTTTATTGGAAATGTTTTATTTTGCTCGTTTATTAATATACCTTTACTTAATTTGTCCAATTATAACCAATTTTTTTTTCTCAATTAACTATTAATTGTTGATAATTAAATAACAGTAAAATAGGAAAGTTTTTGGCAAAAGACTATTTATTCTGAATTAAGAAAATGGATAGCTTTTTGCCTTTTTGATGCTGTTCATGAAATATAGTCTAGTTGCAACTAGAAGAGTAAGAACAAGAAATCAGAGGAAGAATATTGCCAGGTATCGGCATTTATTAAACACTTCGTGCGTCGAAATTAAAATGGTCGCTCAACATAGACATCACAAATTGCGCAACAACAAAACCATCTACAACCTAATGGCAAATAACACAGTGATCACGGGTCCAATCCAGCTTATATTTGAGCAAAGTAATCCTTGCTGAGTATAGGGTCTGGTTTCATAGACTTGTCCCCAGGTTTCCATCCAGCCGGGCATACTTCATCAGGGTTCTCCTGAACATATTGCAATGCCTACACCAAGTAGCATTAAAAGAACACATTAGCATATTGATCTAAAAATGCACGCATGTAGGTAACATTTACCAAGAGTGACCATGAATGGTTTCTATCATTACACAATCACCGTGAAAAAAGCATGTAAAATATGGGGTGTTTAATCAAAACTCGCCAACTAGTTTTGTGTAAAATTCCATGATGTTCCCACTGGGCTGGCCATCTAACATCCAGATTTTACTGTTAAGTACATGCTGCTCAGTTTACCATCTGACTCTAGAATTGATTTCTCAATTCCTACAACTAATCTGCCAGAAACACCAAAAGAAGCTCCCATTGGTGCAGTCTTCTTTTTCCAGGAAAGAGCGCTCTCATACAATTTGAACAAGAAGAGCAGAAAGTTACAGATGCTGAAATACGATCTATCAACGAGATATTGCCCACTATGACTGTTCATTTTGCTCCTTTGTTGGAGACTTTTTTAAAATTCATCATCATATTGTGAGAAACTAGTGTTGCAGTTAAGACAAGATGGGAATTCTAGTTTGAATAGGAAAGGGGAAAATGCCCGTGAGAGCCAAACTGAAACCACTTAAAGTGATTTCAAGAAACTTCAAGCCACTTAAAAACCCACTAGCATCCCCCCACCAATAGCTTTACCTTATATACAGGTACACCTTAATGCATATACAAGAATTATGGTTTATGCAGATGAAATAAGCCTGTACAATCTGCATACCCGTTGAATTTTGCAATCCTAACCTCGGGATTGTTTTAGTAATTTCGATGCTAAAATTTAGATTGCGTTCCGGCTCATTTCTTGGTGAAAATAACCTGCCATAATCCCATTTATGCTAAGATTTAGGGTGAAGATGTTTGTTGACATGGTACGCCGCCAATGTTATGTGAAACAGCCAGACTTGATGGAAACTGTATCCTAACTGAATGCCACTTAATAATAATAAAAAAATCACTGAAATATTTTGCTAATAAAGTTATTTTAGATTATGGTAATGCCAAATACTATAGTGTAAAAAGCCTGGAACTAAAACCCAGAAGTTTGTCCCCGTAAGTATTACATTGCACATAATGTAAATTACCTGGAGCGTTCTCAATGTTTCATCGACACTTCTGCCAATGGCAAGATTGTTGATGGTGGAGTGTTGGATAACTCCTTCCTTGTCAATGATAAAAAGTCCTCTTAATGCAATTCCCTGAAACAGCAATATACATAAGATCTTCGATTATAGTTTTTTCCTCCTAAATATTAGGCCCTCTGAAATTTATAAGGTAGAATTCCTCTAGTTACAACTATGAGGTAGGCTCAAAATATAAGCTTAGACAAATTTCATAAATGTAAAGATTCCATAACTTTTCTACAACAAAAAGGTCGATATCTCATCCAAATAGTTCTCCATCACGGTGATCCGGTGTAAGTTGGATGGATGGGCATCATCAAATTTATCATCATTTATAAATGCTCTCTATATTTCCAAAGCTACCTCTAGTGCTGTATTTAGTTGGAGGAATATCATGAGCCCTTTTCTCCTAAAGCACAAAGTGAGATGAAAAGAAAGACACAGTATATCAATTTTTAACAGAGAAAAATTACAAACTAACTTCAGGTGCTTGCACTAAAATAGAAATGCGGGAACATTCTTGGTCACTTTTCATCAGCTACCAAGAGAATTTTTCATATTCTACTTCTTACATGGCCAGACAACAAGCCATATGCTCTATATCAAGCAAAAGATAATTTTGTATTATATCAGCTACAACAGATTGTAGACAGCATTAGTAGCACTAACCACAGATGTTGAAATGAATAGCAAGGTAACATGAAGATCGTAGTGATATCTTTAACCAAGTTGATTACTTGGTTTTTGAAATGCCAACAGGATCTTAGTACGTACCTGATCTGGAATCAGCACATCATATAACTTAGCAATTGATTTGGTCACATCAGAAACTAATGGATAATTCAAATCACCCAAACCCCCAGACTTTCTGTCTGTTTGGACCCATGCAAGATGGGAAAACTGCAGATGGTCAAGCATAAGTCAATACAATGTAAAAATATGAAATCAAGATTCAACGAGACTAATCAATGCTAGTACGACAAAGCTAACACTGAAAAGTGCATAAGACCAAAATATTCTGACTGCATAGAAGCCAAAAATCTCTTCAAAAAATATAAAAGTCACCTTCCCATTGCGGTAAACTTTTAGCTACTATAAACACTAAATTAGGAGAAAACCTTCCGTCCAAAAAAGTTAATAATAAGAGAGATGACAAAAAAGAGAACAAAGACAACCAGCAAATCAAACAAAAAGAAATTAATAACACAATATGATTGAAACCAACACATTCCAAGCGGTACTACAGGAAATGACAGTTGACAGAGCACATTATTAGTAGACATAAGCATTGATAAAACATGGTAACAGAAATAAGTAGTAAAGACTCATGGTGACTCATTGGGTGAGAGAAAATTTTCTTCTGGTGCTCTTCATTTAGAATGGGCTTGTTTCAGAAAGAAATTCCAATATTTGGAGTAGGCACTGGGCAAAGCGGAGCGATGGAACATAATCTAAAAGGAAATATAATTTCCTTCCTTCTTCATCAGGCTGTACTTAGAATTCACTTGATACTAAAGTCCTAAAACAATCTTAGTCTCCAGGTCTTCAAAAATATATTCGTCCGTAGGTCTAGAACAACAATATGTTGGGATTTAACTTTAAATGTCATCAACAACCGCACCAAGGAAATTGAAATGAAGTAGGCTAGCAGATCAAGCATATCACAGGAAAAGAGAGAAAAAGAAAGGATGGAAGTAAGGGATGCAAAGGAGCACATCTCTTGTATTTAACAGTAATATTTCTTTTTACTTTTTGTGGCAAAATCTTCTCATTGGAAATCATATTTCCTGAAACAGAAGGAAATCCTTAAAAAAAACTGCATTCCAATAAAAAGTTAAGATATGAAAGCATATTCAAGTGAACTGTGCATAACAGTTAACCATAGAAAATAAAAACATCCACCACTGTAGCTATTCATGAGCAACGACAAAAGACAGAAAGTTGAAGAGTAGGAAACACAAAAAATTTCAATCAGTTTTAAATCCAGAAAGCAACATACCACACTGTCTATCGAGACACCCAATATCTCTGTGTTCAATCTCTGAAATTCTTCATAACGGTCACTGAAAGCAGTGATTTCTGAAAACAAAATAAGGCAGACATACAAGTTGTATCATCATCATCCATCAGGTAGTAAATTAAGTGGAGACAATAAAGTTAAAAGTCAATTCACCTGTGGGACAAACAAACGTGAAGTCCAGTGGGTAGAAAAATAGAATAACATATTTTTTCCCTATATACTCAGAAAGTTTAACCTGCAGGCAGAAAAACCAGTACCTGTTACAAAAATGCTGTCTATAAAACTAGCAACACCCATGCAAAGCAAATGCACAATAGAATATCATAGATGAAATTAAAGAATGAGTGCATGAGAGAGTGTCAATGAGAGATGGGGGGGAGGGAGAGGAGTAAATGCGTACATACAGAATTTATACCAAACTTCTACAATCAACAAATCAGAGTTCTATTCTTTTGAAGCACTTTGTTCTAAGTGTTAAAATAACAGTGATTCTCCAACTCCACAGATACAAGACAAATAAACGCCTAAGGAATAAGTTATATTCAACAATGCATGATATTGGGAAATACAAACAAAACATAGATAAAATGTTTCTTCAGAAAATTACCTTGATAAATTCCTGGTCAAAAACAGCCTCTGCCTCAAAGTCTGGAGCTTGATTTCCAACAAGTGGCAGTTCACACAGCTGGAGCATAAAACCAATGAACTTATCTAATAACCAAAAGCGAGCGAGAGAGAACTGAAAAGACTAATACAGCTAGTCCAAAACGTAATTCTATTATTTACATTTCATTTTCATGTCTTTCAACTTGATCTAAGACGCGAAATTTAGGTCCAATTTAAATAAAGGACAACAAGCTGAAAATGAAATTCAGTTCACAGATTCCTTTACAGAGAGCCAAGATGAGAACAAGAAAAGTTCTTAGTTAATTCTAATTCAAAAAATTTTATGCGAAAAAAATAAATTTATTTACTGATCAATTTTAGAAGAATTTTGAAACCAGAAGAAATTTAAATTGAAAAAAAATAAATCGCAAGCTCACGGCTACTACTAGAATACATATTCAATATCATCACAAAAAATTAATACTAAACAAATACTTACAGCGCGCACAGCGAAACTGCGTCGTGTGTTATGAGAAGGGCGAGAGGAGAGGGAGGCAGGGGCATGAGAAACAAGTGGATTGCGGAGTCCTGAGAATGAAGAGGGAATGGAAATGGATTTGGGGGAAATGTAAGCCTTTGAATTGGGATTGGAGGGTAGAAGAACAGCAGTTGAAGCTGTAGCTGTGCATGTCGCCATTGTTAGTGGATAATGGTACACCGTACACACGGCCTAGGAAAGTTTTGCAGTCCTTGGAGATAGATTGAAGATGGCACGGTTGGGATTTAAAGGTGGAGAGCTGTCGCTGAGAAGATAAGTTGGGTATGATGTGTCGTTTTGTGAAGTTGGTTCGACTTTCGTGAGGAGTTCCGAATATAGGGTTTGGAACTAAAATAAAAAATTTCACCTTATTTTGCAAACTCATTTTATTTTTCAATTGTACATTTTTAAAAGAAATTATTTTCTCAAAATTTATTTTAAGTTTAAATCAAACAGCCCTTAGTGAAGTAATGAAAAAATTCACTCAAGACCATTCGATTTCTTGAACAATTACATTAAGGGTCCGTTTGATTGCAAATGTGAAAAATGGATGGAAAGAAAATGTTTTACAGAGAATTGATTTTTCTAGAAAATATTTTATTGGGAATTGTAATTAATTGTGTTTAATTGGTATAATTTCTCAGGGAAAATGTTGAAAGTTTGGTGTCCATTTGACTTCGTTTTTTATGAAATTTGTTCATTAAAGTGATAATTTATTCTACCATTGAGTCTAAAATTTGTTCCAATTGTATACCGAATATCATTCGTTTGACTTTGTTTTGCATGGAAGTGGTTAATAAAAGTGAATTTTTTTTTTTACTATTGTATCTAGAATTTGTTCTCATTGCAAATAAAAAAAAAACAAAAAACAAAAAACAAAGGTGGAAAATGTTTTCCCACCAAATAAGTGAGAAAACAAAATCAAGCTTTTGTGCATCAAAGGATTGTACCTAAAAAAATGTAGAAAACATTTTGTCAGGAAAATTTGTGCTATCAAACACCCTTAATTGGTTAAAGTTAGAAAGTATTTTCCTTTTCCACCCATTTTTTAGGCTATCAAACGGACCCTAAGAATTTCTATATTATGTATCTTTAATGATTTTTTTACAATATACATTTTCCATTATGAATTTTTACATATGATTTGTATGGAGCTTATGTACTATTTAGAATTATTCTATTGATTTGTTTCAACACGTGTGAAATTTTTGAATTAGATTTTTTGAAATTCGATGATGTTTTTCTATAGCAGTCCATACTTTTTAACATGCTTCGTTTATTTTGCTCTTCTTGTTCAGATGCATTTCACATGATACTAGAACCTTATTTAGAGAATTTTTTGTCGATGTTGATCCAAATTTGGATGCTCAAGAACTTGCACCTCAAATGTCGTGAACCCTATGCCTCTATTCACGAATAAAAATTGCTCCAATACCCAATTGATTCTTTTTAAAACATTGATATGAGTAGGTGTGATACGCATACCTATCATACTCTACTCTAGGTACACCTAGGTGATTGGCTTTGTTTGATCAGCATGATAAGCATACTCATGTCGATTTAAGTTGCTCAAATGTCAGTGCCTTCAATTTTAACTCGATCGCTGATTCTCTTCTGCAGGATTTGGGAGATGGTGTCTTCTGCAGTGAACTTGTATGCACAAGGAAGAAATGTACTAGGAGCAATGGTTCTGTTATTCAGCCTAGCAATTGGCTTAATATCACAAAATTGTATGATAACCATGTGTAATATCAAAATTGGTCTATGTGATGCTAGCAGTTTATCAAGATTTGTACGTTCATAAGAATTATCTACCACACTGAAAAATCAAAAGAAGATTCTTGCTTTAAGGATGTGTGTAAATCCAACTTCAGAAGTATGATCTGAGTTGCAATTGTTATAAGGTTTTCTTGTTGTCAAGAGTCGTAAACTCGAGCCCTTTGACAGCTCCATAAGAACTTCCCTCAACTGTGCTTTCTATAGAATTCGTGCTGGGTTAATCCCTTTGGAACTCAAGCAAAGGTCGACCTACCTTCTAAGGCGAAAATGCACCACTCTAGGGTAAAATTTTAATGGAAACCTATAAAATTCAATAGTCAAATATACACAAATGGCATTTCCATAAAAAGGAAAATAAGAAAGAACAGTACATGTTCAACATGGATTTACAGCGTCGTTTCCTCCTCCCAACCGCAGCCGCCTTCTTGGAAGCCGGGAAATTAAAAAGACGAACACCATTCTTGTAAATACGATGTCTGAAGTTGTCATGCTGAAGTTATTGTAGGGTTCTTTTCCAAGTTCATTAAATCACCATCAAGAGAACATTGCAAATTCGATTTGCAAAGGGCTCGAACCACCATTACAACTCCTCACCAAGACGATAAGATCTTTACTGCTAGCAATATATCTGTACCATACTATTGTATAACACGCAATGATATTCATTCTCTATCCTTTTCAGAAATTCCTCGACATTTCTTCTTGTAGTAAATAAATACTTATTGATATTGGTATCCAAAAAAACATAACCTTAACATAAGATAACTTTCTTATATATGGTAATGATGGAGGAAGCACGTGACTTGAGATTTTGATTATACTGGTAAATCGAGCCAAGATCTCAAGTTGTTGTTCACGACTTCTTTTCCATGGAAAGTTTGAGTCTATTTATATTGCTATCTACTCTTTTGGAAGTGGTGAAGCACTTTATATTGCTACTATCACGAGTTGCTTCCCCATAGTCGAGTTGCTTATATATGCTGCAAAGAGAATGGGAATTGTGTATTAGCTTCCCAACAACTACCATTTTCAACTGTATACATTAAATAAAGTAATCAAACATTACTTAAAAGCATAATTCATAAGCAAATCAATATAATCTAAGATAAGTGTAAATGTTAAAATCTTAAACAATGTTCGCCAAAATAAAGGGAGTTCGTTAACAATTTGGGCCAAATAAGAATACTGAAAGTCTAGACAGGAGAATGGAACTAGTCTTTACAAACAGATGCAATGATTTTACAAAACCAACGAATACTATACACCATATTCCAAAATTACTCGTGCCAAAACCCGATTTACGAATGAAAAGAAAATCAGTAGTTTCATTTTCGTCGTTAAAAGAATTTCAGATAACTTCCATCATGGAAAAAAGATAAATGTATTAGAGGCGTACCTTTGAAAACGGATCGACATAATATTTTTAATGAGCAATAGCAATTTCGAGAAGTTATATTTCCTATACCGCCCATACCAACAACTAGGTTTATTCCAAATATTTCATTTTCCACACCTCCATTCTTCATTAGATTTTCCAAACGGAGCCTGCGACCACTCTTATCAAAACAAAATTTCCCTTCCGGAATTAGCAAATTGCCTGACCTCTTGACAAAGAAAAGATCCTGGGCCATTTATCTTATACCAAAGGGGAAATGGACTAAGATCCTAAACCAGATCTGCTCTCTGGTTGGTAGCAAAAAAAAAAAATAGCAATTCTTGTTGTTTGAGGTTGTAAGTAATGAATATGTCCAAGAAACAAAGAAACAAGTTGTATAGTGGGAACACTGGGTATAATTATATTTATGCATAGGTTGAGGTTCAATGAATCATGATAAAAACGCGGGGGGGGTTGACTTGACTTGAAAAGAAGGGAATTGAGTACTTGTAATTTGAGGGTTTTTTTTTTTTTTTTTTTTTTT
>CAIGRF010055351.1:0-24805 GCA_903798235.1 Fraxinus ornus
GAAGCAAGTATAAAAAGATTAACTTTTCCGTCAGAACAACAAAAACCTTTGCTTTCCTTGTAAAATATTTTTGAACCACAATGTTTACAATTAGCGCATGTAGGTAATACGTATGAAGTAGTTGGAATATTTAATATATTAAAATTATTTTCACATGCGAATGTATAATTATGAGTAGGAGAAATTTCGTTTTCACTACAAACGTCCAAATTTTCGCTATTATGATTCTTTGTAGGATATTGTATTTGCATAAGCTTGGAGTCATTATGTTCGGATGATGTAGAGTCAATATTAAAAGTATTATGTGTAAATGGCGTAGGTTGAGGTAGTCGTTTACTACGATCAGTAGATTCAGGGCGATGCCGTTTTCGACATTGGCTTTGCCTATGGGTTTGTTGTTGACTATGAGACATTGTTTTGAATGAAGAATAATGAGAACGTATATTAAACTACAAATTGAGAAGTGGGAAAAAAGATTAGTACTGTCTAACAATATATATAGTTTCGACTTAATATCCTGTAAAGGTGTTTTGTTAAAACAGAATACACATACCTCGAAATACCTCGAAATGTATACTTGAGCAGCAGAGAGCACTTGTAGAGTCAGTGTAGAACAAATATGAAACGACTCAGTGTATACTCGTTTGGGAAGGATTTTTGAAAGCGTACAATATAGTACAATTTTATAATTAAACAGTTCTTGTACCATTAAGCATAGAAAATGTGAGACAAACTGCCAACTGTATGATATTTTAGAATTGCAGTTTATCATCCAACCTTAAATAGTGTGTGATTTAGGAGGAATAAAAAATATCTTAATAGTCGGTGAAGAGTAGAAAAGTTGAATTTCGTGAGTGGCTAAAACGTGTAAAATAAACCGTGGTTAACATTTTGCCATCATATGGGTGAAGTAATACTCAAAATTAAAGTGGCAAAGTTGAATTTGGGAAGTGGCTAAAACGTGTAAAACAAATTGTGGCTAACGTTCTGCCATACAACCTTTAAGTCAACAATTGTAGGTATAGATTTGGGCAAATGGAAATGCTTCAAAATGAATAGTTATCCTAGGAATTTTGATTTTTATTTATTAAATTGTTTTTATAGGTTGTGTGATTAGAATTAATGGGAAAAAAATAAGAAATAAAAAAAGGCACAGAGCGGAGATATGGAATGATGAGACGCAAGAAATTCTTGATTTTATGTATGTATGTAATGAAGCAAGAAAGCCAAAGAAAAAAAAAGGGAAAAATTGGAGAATGTTATTTTTTTAAAAAAAAAAAAAAATAGGGCATAGGAAGGTAGCATGTCTCCGCGAGCGGAGGAAAGTGCCTCCGCTCGCGAAGCATTTGGACGCGAAGGCAATTGTCTCCAACCGCCTTACGCAGAGTCTCTCTCCTTTATTTTTATTTTTTTTTGTTTTTACAGTTCAATTTTGTTTTGTCATGAAGTCGGCTTCAAATTCGAATTCAAATTATAATATTAATAAATTTTTCCCATACCGCCGACTACAATTATTGACTATTTGAGAGGAACAGTAAATGATGGAGGATAGAATGGGAACAAACAATTATTGAATTTAATATTAATAAATTTTCCCTACCGCCTACAATTATTGACTTTATATTTGAGAGTAACAGTAAATGGGAAAAAAATAGGGATAGTTGGGGGCGATTTGGACAATTGAAAATGTTTCAAAATGAACAATAATCGATATATAGGCTCTTTTAATATAGTAGAGATATATCGTATTTATTTTATTGAGATTATATATATACCAAAATGGAAAATCAAATGAAAAGGTAAAAGCAGCCGTATTTATTTTATTGAGATTCTTAGGTACATGAGTGGTGTCGCTGATGTTGAACTTTCTCTATTGTGGATAGGTTAAAGTCAAACCCATTTATTCTCAGTCGTGGAGTGTCGGTTAAATATATTAGAGCCAGTTTGACAATCATTATGATAGAAAAAAGACTTTTGAATAGTAATTTTTATGATAATACGTAGTTAAAAAATAGAAATAAAAAATTCGTGTGTTTAGAATATTATTAGAGCCAGTTTGACAATCATTATGATAGAAAAAGACTTTTGAATAGTAATTTTTATGATAATACGTAGTTAAAAAATAGAAATAAAAAATTCGTGTACGTTTAGAATATTTTTATTGTGTGAATGTGCGGTTTAAAATAATCTTGTAACAAACCATAAAATAAATTAAAGAGTGTCAAAAATCACTTAATTTCCATCTTAGTCCCTATATGGTATTGGTAACGTTAAAAAATTTGATTAAAATTTTAAGTGAAAGCTAAAAATTAATTTTATTACACATTAAGTAGATTCACAACTTTTTCAACCATAAATCTCTACCAAACACGGATTTAACTTGTTGCTACTCAAATTTATGGTCAACTTTATTTCGGTGACAAGAAGTGAGACTTTTTTATATAATATTTTATAGGTTTATTTAATTATATACTTACATTTGGAATGGACGGAATCGATTAAAAAAACAAATTATGTGATTAGTTTTAAATTTACTGAGAAAAACTTCTTAAAATTCGATAAAATTATTTTTTTATTTTTTCCAAAGAAACCGAACAATTAACATATTTGTATGTTAAATTGAATAACATCCTCCCAATATTTTTTGGTCAAATGGCCTCCACTCCAATTATAAAATACAATAAATAAACAATGTCAATTGTTAAAAATATCATCATCATTTGAAAATGTATTAACACCCTTATCAATACAATTAAATTTCCAAGTTTGCCGCCCGGGGCACGTCCAAGTTGGCAAAGGAAGGGCATTGCTGGGCTTGCAACCTCAGCGTGTTCGATTTCTGGTTGGAGCAACTGTGTGATGTAATAATCAATATTGGTTGGAGCAGCTTAGTTATGTAATAACCACAAAGGAAGACTCCCTTGGAGTCAGGAGTATAAAGGGTGCACGAACCCTGGTCAACTTGGGTATAACCCGCAGTTTACCTCCGCCAGTTACTGAGGGGCCGGTGGCTGGTGGTCCAAGAAATTAGTCTGGCTAAGCTGGGATANTTTCTTTTCTTTAGCTTTTGTGGTTTCTACCATAAAATTTTGTTCTTCATTTTGAACAATAGTTTGATTACCATATTATCTACATTGAATTTTCAATTGCATTTGAAGAAACAAGAAATATATTTTTACACATCTCATGTATACTGTACTATTATTGAATATTATATGGAATGATATTCTAGAATATATTAGTTTTCGTATTTACTCTATTTTATGTTTTTGCAACTACTAAATGATAACAGCAATATTCGCAGTGTAGAAAACAGTGCAGTCGTTGTACTAAAAAATGATAGTACAAATATTATCTATTATATATAAATTAAATGAATTTAACTTGTTGTCTCTCAGGGCATGGATGAGATATGACTATTTATAATCATGTTTAAAATAGAACGACACAAGAGCTTTTTTCTCAGTAACATCACTTATGTCATTATGTTGATTTCTTCTATATTTTAATTTGTTGCCAATGCAACGACCTCAAATATTGGACTCTTAACCTACGTAGACATAAATGTTGATCAAGTGACAAAGAATGATAGAAATAACATAAATTATATGACATAAAGTTGATAAATGCACAAGTGTTTCTATTATTTTCATTAGAATATAAATAATATCTTTCAAGTTTTGTAAATGTCATTTTGATCTTACAACTTAAATGAGTCTAGCTTATTGTTTTTCGAGGCACAAATGGGGCATGGCTACTTATAATCATGTTTAAAAACAAAATGACACAATGACTGTTTTATTCTCTAGTATGACTCTTGTGTCGTTCGTTCGTTTTTTTTTTTCCAATACTTTGATTTGTTTCTAACGCAACGACAACAAACATATTTTGATTTGTTTCTAACATAGCAATCTCAAATATTGGACCTCTAACGTACGTAAGACAAAAATATTGATCACGTGACAATGAATGGTTGAAATGACATATATTATATGATATATAGTTGATGAAAGCACAAATGGTTCTAGTGTTTTCATTAGAATATAAGTAATGCGTATATCTCTTAACTTTTATAGATATCATGTCCATCTCACAACTTAAATAAATTGAGCTTATTGTTTCTTGGGGCACGGATGGGGCGTGATTACTTACAATCGTGTTTAGAAATAGAATGATATAAGTACCTTTTTTTCTCAGTCACTTGTTTCGTTTTGTTGATTTCTTCTATATTTTAATTTATTTCCAATGCAACGACCTCAAGCATTGGACACCTAGAGTACGTAAGATAGAAAGGTTGATCATGTGACAAAGAATGATTGAAATGGCATAAATTATATGATAGAGTTGATGAAAGCGGAAGTGGTTCTATAGTTTTCATTAGAATATAAGTAATGAACACATCTCTCAACTTTTGTAAATGTAATGTTCATTTTACACCTTAAATGAGTTTACTTATTGTTTTCTAGGGCACCGATGGGGCATAACTTCTTATAATCGTGTTTATAAATAGAATGACACAAGGGTCATTTTTTCCTCGGTAATGGTACCTTTGCCGCTCTGTTGATTTCTCTTATTTTTTTGATAAATTATATACGAAAAATCTTAATCATATGAAAAAGAAATGATATAAATTATATGATATCGAGTTGGTAAAAGCAAAAAATCATTCTCATATATTTCTCCAATATCATTCTAACTTTCTAAGGATACATATAGGGCTTGGCTGCTTATATGTAAGCAATGGCACTTGTTCTATTCTCACAGACGTTTTCATCTAAGTAACGGCACATGGTTCTCATGGACACTTATATTACAAACATAGCAACACTTATGCCATTTTCATAAACGTTTTCATCTTAGTAATGACATTGGTTCTGTTTTCATGAAATATTGTAACAAACATAACTACACTTGCATAATTCTCATATCCCAGTCCCGTTCTCCTGCGCTCCAAGCGCAGGAGAAGGGCATGACCATTGCCTTGCCTTTGGGCAAGGCAAAGACAAAGAGACATGCAAGGCCTGCTGTGTAGCAGGCCTTGCATGTCAATAAATGTTGTCAGCCGCAATTGCGGCTGGCAACATTAAAAAAATATTTTTTTTTTATTTTTTGTTTTTGTTGTCTTTTTTATATGGTTTTAATTTTACTCGACCCCACGTTCACATATTCACTCGTGAAATAAATACATCGTTATCCCCTTTCATTCCTAAAAATTAATATGAAAAATTATTTAGTTTGTAAAATAATTTAATTATTAACATGTTTAAAACTCACTGTAAATGTAACAAAAACAAAATTAAAACCATGTTACGAAATTAAACAAATTAAAAATGTANTCAGTAACATCACTTATGTCATTATGTTGATTTCTTCTATATTTTAATTTGTTGCCAATGCAACGACCTCAAATATTGGACTCTTAACATACGTAGACATAAATGTTGATCAAGTGACAAAGAATGATAGAAATAACATAAATTATATGACATAAAGTTGATAAATGCACAAGTGTTTCTATTATTTTCATTAGAATATAAATAATATCTTTCAAGTTTTGTAAATGTCATTTTGATCTTACAACTTAAATGAGTCTAGCTTATTGTTTTTCGAGGCACAAATGGGGCATGGCTACTTATAATCATGTTTAAAAACAAAATGACACAATGACTGTTTTATTCTCTAGTATGACTCTTGTGTCGTTCGTTCGTTTTTTTTTTTCCAATACTTTGATTTGTTTCTAACGCAACGACAACAAACATATTTTGATTTGTTTCTAACATAGCAATCTCAAATATTGGACCTCTAACGTACGTAAGACAAAAATATTGATCACGTGACAATGAATGGTTGAAATGACATATATTATATGATATATAGTTGATGAAAGCACAAATGGTTCTAGTGTTTTCATTAGAATATAAGTAATGCGTATATCTCTTAACTTTTATAGATATCATGTCCATCTCACAACTTAAATAAATTGAGCTTATTGTTTCTTGGGGCACGGATGGGGCGTGATTACTTACAATCGTGTTTAGAAATAGAATGATATAAGTACCTTTTTTTCTCAGTCACTTGTTTCGTTTTGTTGATTTCTTCTATATTTTAATTTATTTCCAATGCAACGACCTCAAGCATTGGACACCTAGAGTACGTAAGATAGAAAGGTTGATCATGTGACAAAGAATGATTGAAATGGCATAAATTATATGATAGAGTTGATGAAAGCGGAAGTGGTTCTATAGTTTTCATTAGAATATAAGTAATGAACACATCTCTCAACTTTTGTAAATGTAATGTTCGTTTTACACCTTAAATGAGTTTACTTATTGTTTTTTAGGGCACCGATGGGGCATAACTTCTTATAATCGTGTTTATAAATAGAATGACACAAGGGTCATTTTTTCCTCGGTAATGGTACCTTTGCCGCTCTGTTGATTTCTCTTATTTTTTTGATAAATTATATACGAAAAATCTTAATCATATGAAAAAGAAATGATATAAATTATATGATATCGAGTTGGTAAAAGCAAAAAATCATTCTCATATATTTCTCCAATATCATTCTAACTTTCTAAGGATACATATAGGGCTTGGCTGCTTATATGTAAGCAATGGCACTTGTTCTATTCTCACAGACGTTTTCATCTAAGTAACGGCACATGGTTCTCATGGACACTTATATTACAAACATAGCAACACTTATGCCATTTTCATAAACGTTTTCATCTTAGTAATGACATTGGTTCTGTTTTCATGAAATATTGTAACAAATATAACTACACTTGCATAATTCTCATATCCTTCTTATAAGTTCAGTGCCATTCTCATGGATACTTATATTTGTAATAACGTAACATGTTTCGTTATCATGGGATAACAACAATCTGAAAAGACATGTACAACTCAAACGCAAATATTTAAGATAAAATTACCTAAAACTAGGTATTTAAGTTTCCAAATTTAAAAATCAGGTGTAATGTTTATTTAATAAAAAATCAGACTTTAATTAAATTAATAATTAAAATCCTAATTAAAACATAATTTCCAATCCGTCTCTCATTCATCTCTATCTCTCTCCCTCTCCCTCTCTGTCTTAGTCTCTCACTTCTCTGAGTTTTCTCCCTCTCCGTCTCTCACTTCTCTCTTCTCCCTCATCAGCGACTGCACCATATCTGTCGGTGATCTTCTCTCTTCTATCTGCATCGAATGCTGCTTCACCAAACAGCGAAGAGGAGGTTCACCGAGCACAACTGGAGAAGCAGCGGCGCTCAGAGCATCATTTGCATAGATCGGAATAGTGACGCAGATACATGGTCTGAGCACACAGAACTATTGTTCTTTTCCTTTTTTTTTTTGTTTATAAAATTAACTTTTCATTGAATGGCTATTTATTGTAGTTTTTCTCCTATTAGAATGTTTGAATGATCTGAAAGATTTTATATAAGTGATCAAATGATTCATTTGGATTTCGATACCAAATTTTGATAATATCTAATATAGAATTTTCTGTTGAACTTTTTGAAATCAAATTATTTGCTCAATTATCTTCAAATTCTGGGTTTTTGAAGTGGTGGTTAGATGGGGTACTATGTTAAATGCATATTTTGGGGATTAAGATGGGAGTTCAATACAGGTAAATTAATACCCCATTTTAAAGATACTGCAAATCTGTGATGTAGTTTCGCGTGATTTGGCGTGTGGTGATTTGGCTTGATTTTATGTTATTTGATTGATTGGGTTTCAGAAATTAATATTGGGCGAAATGGAGTTTGTGGAAAATATTTATATTTGGGAAGCCTTAGTATTCATAAAGCTATATGAATCCATATATATTGTGGTTTTGGCATTCAATTTTCCTTAAGTGCATCTTTGCAACACAGTGGACAATGTTATGAACAAGAATTAACAATCATAGTTTGTTTACAAAATAGCCATTCTGTTTACAAAATTAACAATCATAGTTTGTTAATTACCAACTTTCTACAAACACGTCATGAATTTTATATAGGATTATTGATACATCGTCCTTCATCTTCTGTTTACAAAATTCATATACTGAAAGCAGATCTCATTTTCTTTGATTTAAACTTTGTTGACTAATAAAAGGACATGTAGATGTATGAAGTATCTTATTTACATATGCTACCTTCTGGCCAAATATTTGCTGTTAGAAACTCTGATAGACCTTATTCCAAAAAATACTGGGATTTTAACATGGACATGGAGAAGACTAACCTTTTCCAGGCAGCTGAATTTTTGTGCATATTTACAATTACACTGCCATGAATACTTGATTGGATATGCAAACTTGCTTGTTGAAGTTATCCTCAAATGCATTCTACCTCAATAACATTGAAAATGTGACATTAAAATCAGATTTGTTTGTGGTGACCCTATGCGACCAAATATGTGTTTGTTGTGACTTTTTGTGATCAATTTTGTGTTGATTGTGACTTGAGATTGATCTGGTCACAGACAGACACACTGAATACAAATTTGATCACAGTCAATCACACCGAAGACAAAGTTGGTCTCGATTAATCACAGGTCAGCGGTAAGATTTGTTTGTAGTGACCTCATGCGACCAAGTATGTGTTCTGAATGCTTGTGACCAATTTTGTGTTGGTTATGACTTGAGATTGACCTAGTCATAGATATTCACACTAAATACAAATTTGGTCACAGTTAGTCACACCGAAAACAAAGTTGGTCACAAATAACGAAGTTAGTAAATTGGCCACATATAACACATGTATGGTACAAATCTGATCACCTACAATGCATCACTATGATCACCACATTTTTTGGAGATGGTAAAAATGATTGTTCAATACATAGCATTTTAGATGTGTATAGATTTGCTTTCATGTTTACACGTACTTTTTGACAGTTGCTTTAGAACCTGTAGTAGATCTAAGAATGAACCAATGGAGAGTGTCGAAAAGGATTTATGTAGCCGACCCTAAATTGATTGGGAATTAGGCTAGTTGTAGTAGTTGTTTACACAAGCTTTGTGAAAATAGAACAAGTTTGTTACACAATATCGACAAGATTTTTTAACTTCTTTTTCTCTTAATATTGTTTACTTGCTGTCTAATTAATAGTTTGTATAATTGTTTGTCTATGAGAATAAAGTAAATAACCTTAATTTATAGAGTGGTAAATGACTCTAAAATGAAATTCTACAAGGATAAAATCCGTAGAGATCATGAAGATGTTTACAAATTGATAGAAACTATAAATTAGGTAAAAACTGAGACAGAACAATGAAGAGAAAATAGATATTGAAACTTTATTGTACACAAATCACAAAGAGAATTACCTTACTTACAAGAATTACAAATAATTATAAAAGAAAATATTTTGCACTAACTATATAATCAAAACACCCATTTTCCTCTTCATTTCCAGTTTCTAGTCTTCGTCTCCCAATCTTTTCCATCACATTTTAGGCTGCATCTGTTTTTTAACACAAATCAATTGCTATGGCGCTGATGAGAACTGTGTTTATTCTTGTGGCCATCATGGCTACGTTGTCTGCTACAATGGCTCAAGATGAGTTTGGAATGGCTCCGGTGCCGTCGCCTGACAACGGTGCAGGATACTCCCTGATAGTTTCTGCTGTAGTTTTGGGTTCTTCATTGGTTCTGTCTGTCTTTCCCCTCATCAAGAACTAGATCGATTATTTATACATGATGGCTTTTTGATTCTTGATTACTCATTGGCTCGTATATCATTTGGGCTAGGATTTGTATTTAATTTTTAATTTTTCGAATGGATGGTGGATCTATATTGAGAGTTACATGTTCATTAATTCATTTAAATAAAAAGTATATAATCAAATGTAGGGCAATAATCTATAATCTCCGAACAATATTTCTATCGGAATAGCCGTCGGAGCAGTTTGCCGGAATAGTCGCCAGAGTAGTTTGTCGGAGTGTAGTCGGAGTAGTCGTCGGGGGGAGAAGGGTCGTCGGAATATTCGCCGGGTCTTTCGCCGGAGGTGGGTAGGCATCGCCGGAGCAGTGCCGGAGCGGTAGAGGGAGATGGAGGAAATGTGGTGTAGTGGAGTGATAGGACAGGGTGGGTGATGTGTCATGGGGTGTAAATAATTAATATATATTATATTATAATTTAATATTTAATAAATCTATTNTGGGTGATGGGGTGGGTGAGGTGTAAATAATTAATATATATTATATTATAATTTAATATTTAATAAATTTATTTACCACCTGATTTTTGAAATAATTAGACAAATTTGTTAGTTTTGAAAAGTAATTCTTATATCTAGGTTTTGTGTATTGTTCCCAATATTTAACTTAAAATGCATCAACGCTATAACTACACATATATCATTTAACTTAAATAGGACATGTACAACTAAAAAATCAATCTCTTGAAAAGTAAGGAGTAAAAGTTACTTTAAAAATTAACTAAATCTACGGATCAAAGTGTAATGCAAATATCTCCGCAACTAAGTTGTTCCAAGTGGACATATATTCTGGACAAATCAAATATATATTAAACCAAGCTTGTAATTTTTTTTTGTATTTCATTGTGAAGAACCCACAATCTAATATGCAAAATAATCACAACAAAAATACGGTAGAGGGTCCATTGTTGGATAACATATAATCTTATATCATTTCTATTTTTTCTGTTACATAATCAACTTTTATGTTTCACATATGTTAGGGGGTTCATTGTTGGATGTCGTTGCATTAAAAAAAATCAAAATGTAGGAAAAATCAACACAACAACACAATTATTGTTATTGAGAAGAAAATGACACTTGTTTCGTTATGTGTGTAAACACCAGTATAAGAAGCTACATCTTATCCATGCCTCGAGAACCAATAAGTGGAACTCATTCATGTTACTTATGACATGGTCAAACTTTCTATGTTATATACGTTATGGAGTCCATTATAAGAGGTTGTTTTGTTAAAAAATCAAAATATAGGTGAAAATTTTGGAACGACACAAGTGTCGTTATTGGACATGAATGTGTATAAACATGAGTATAAACAGTTACGATCCATTCGTGCACTGAGAAATAATAAGTGGAATTTATTTATGTTGTAATATGCACATGACACGTACAAAAGTTAAGAAATATGTTCATTAACTTAATCTACACATATGAGACTACTTGTGCTTTCACAATTTCAATAATAAAAGTTATGTCATTTTAATCGTTCTTTGTCACATAATCAATCTTTCTGTGTTATATATGTTAATGAGTTCATTATTAGAGGTCATTTCATTGAAAAAATATAGCACAATAGATAATGACTGTAATGCTATTTTACATAACAAATAACGGCCAGAATGATGTTCTACATTTCAGATAGCAGTTGGAGTCCCATTATCATCCAATGATTGAAAACAACAAAAAAACACACTAATTACGAAAACAACACCAACTAAATATTAATTAATACTATATTCAATAATAAAAGTACAATCTACATGAAATTTCTAAAAGTTTCTTTCTTCTTTCTTCAAACGTAAATGTGATTTTTTAATGTAGATGATATGCTAACTAAACTTTTGTTTAAATATTCAAAAGATACCAAAAATAAGTGAAGAATATAATAAAGAACGTGATTTTAGGGTAGCAAGAACGATGATTGAAGAGAAGAAAATGGGCGATTGTGATTTCGAGGACCTAAAATTGAAGAAGATGTTATTTTCAAAAAAAAAAAAAAAAAAAGAATAGAAATAAGGGTTTTATAGTGAATTGGGAAGAGAAATGATTGAATGAAATGAGGAAAATTGGGGCTTATTGAGTTTATAATTGAAGGAGAATTTTGTCATTTTCCTAACTAAAATATTTTGCTTTATTTTTTTTGTTTTTATTATTGGTCAAAGACCATTTCACCAAATACATTTTCCAACTAGGCCAAATGGCCAAATTCCCCTTTATTTTATTTATTCTTTTCCTCATATTTAAGTTGCACTAATACTAAATTAAGAATCTCTAAAACTAATTGCAGCATTGAATTGACTTATTCCAGGCAGTAAAGGAATTAATTACAAGCTGTATTTACCCTGTCAATATTTAGGGTTTATGGAAACCATTGTTAGTCGTCGTCATCTGCCATGGCATTTGAAATCCTAATCGCGATTTATTGCCGAACCATTTTCGTGTCAACTCTTTCAATTCATCATCGTGCACCTCACAAAACTTCTGAGGCCATCCATTGGGTTCGGTTGGCGAGAACCCTAATCCCGGGGTCCGGTCTTTGGACTTAGGATTTACCTTTTTCGTCCAATCCAAAACATAAGCGGACACACGCCTTCTAAACTTGGCCTTAAACTCGGGCCAAGCTTGATACTTGTAGTGATTCACAACCATGTCCTTTGTCCGCAGCTTTCTTGTTTTGTATCCCGGCCTTAAACCAAAATGGTGTATCGCATTGATCAACGAATCATCAACCGCACTCAATAATGTAACCGATTTATGTCTATTCTCATACTTTCGCCTACAATTGTACCCTTGTGTCACCCCCATTACTGGATGTGTCCTTTGATTCGAAGGGCCAAATTCGTGACAATTGATATTATATTGTCCTAATTTCAACTTGGTTGAGACTTTCTCAGGCGAGATTAACGACTGCAACATGGACTTTGATGGTTGTGGTGAATCGTGCCAAGATGGAGAGTACACAAATTCATCAACGTCAATGAAAATCATCCATGTACAAGCATTCTTAGCATATACAGAACTGTGTGAAAAACCAGCCTCTTGAGTTTTAGGCCAAAACCAGAAATAAGTTTTAACATCGAAACCCTCTTTAACAAGCTCCTCAACAACTTTTGTTAAATTGTCATCACTTCCATTGTCGTATAGCAAGAATTTTTCGACCCCAATTTTGGAATGGTACATAACCCACTCTTTCAAAAACTTTGCCACGTTGTACACCATGGTGCAGGCGCACAGTAGAGATTTTTGGGGTCCTTTTTCTAAACTGCGCGGTGGGGTATAGTAAGCAACTGAGGGTACCACACGATTTTCTGCAATAATTTCTATGGAGACGTCGATTTGCTGGCCAACGGCAGAGACGGCAGTTGGTTCTGGTCGTTGACAGCGAAACACCTCTTGCATGGAGGCTGTCACGGGAGTCTTAACGCCGTTGATGACGTCATCGCCGAAAACACAGCGGAATTCTTTCGGGTCACGATTAGTACCTTGCCGATTATTCACACCCTTAACGAACAGGATGACGTCGTTTTCGGTGGTTAGAGAATCGTACACTATAAAAGTCCACCGCAACAGCAACGGCGGATAATTCGTCTCCGGTTGATTCGCTAATAATTTTTTCAATATCGGTTGCTTGAAAGGCAGTCTTCGTCGAATTCTCATTGGCATAACGCATTTAAAGGTTGCCCGATTAGGAAACGGCAGGAAACCGGCCGATTTCGCCGGAGACACTTCATTGGTGTTGAACAAACACACATACTCATCGGAATCTGACTCCAGCAACTTGGTGTCCTCTGGTGAGACGACGACCAGGACCTCCCAGCCTGGTAAAAGAATTGATTTGGTGGAGACTGAGCGGGATGCTAATAGGGATGGAGTTACGAGAGGGCCAACATGTGGTGGGATGCTTGCAGTAAGGTTTTCGTGGATGGCGTTAATGGCAGCGGAGGTGGAAAAGGAATTGGATTGGATGGTAGGGGAGGGGTTGATGTGGTAGCTGACAGCGGAGATGGTTGCACCGTCATAGAGGAAGAGGTGGTAGAGGGTGGCGCAGACGATGACGGCTCCGAGGACGTAGAGGAAACCATTACGCACTTTACGGGCCATAAAAATTGTGTGTTGTATTTTGAGAATAAAATGGGGATGTTTGGAAATTGGAATATATCCGATTGGATTCGTGCTTGGATTATTAATTTGAATTGGATATAATAAAGACGAAATGAGATGAAATTCAAGATTATATTATACGGTTTTAGGTAGGCTTTAATGCCCTTAAATTAGCCTTTCCATTTGAATAATTTACTTAAATTAAAAAATTAATTTCAAAATTATACATTCATAAGGAGTGAAATGTTTCAAAAATCATTAAGGTTGTGTTTGATTGCCACAATTTTTCATAGAACTAGACAAAAGAATTCAATTTTTTTGGTTTTGGCTTGTTTGATTGTCACAATTTTCTAGACAAAACTTTTTCCTCCACACCCCTATTTTCCTCAAAATTGATTGGTGGGAAAAGCTTTTCTAGGTGTTGCTGCACCTTTTTTTTTTTTTGTTGGCAATGAAAACAAATTTCATAATCAGTTGTAAAAAAATTTTCATTTTAATTGACAATTTTCACGTAAAACAAAACCAAACGAACACTGAATTTTGATGAAAATTTGATTTTTTTTAGGAATTTTTTTCATTTTTTTTTTACTTTTTGGCAATGGAAATAAATTTTATAACCAATTATGGAAAAGATTATCATTTTAATGGACAATATTCATGTAAAATAAGTCAAACAAACACAAAATTTAAAAAAATTTCGGGTGGAATATTATACCAATCAAACAAACTAAATTAACAATTCCTTGCAAAATAATTTCTAGGCAATTACTTTCTCTGAAATTCATTTTCTTTTCACTCATGCAATCAAACGGACCCTAAAATTATATTATTGTCATGGACTACTCATTGAATTTCAAATTGCTTCAACCTACTTACTAAACTATTTCCATTTGCACTCCATCCATCATCCTAAAAAAATCCGTTATAATAATGCTGATGTGGCAAACGAAAAGTTGATGTGGCAACTAACTGACGCTAAAAACACGCTAAATCACATTTGGCATCCTTAATAGCAAAAAAACACATCTCATGTGTGTTTGAAAACACGTTTTTGCCTTAATTAAAGAAAAACCACGTAAATCCCCAAGAAGGGGAAAATAGCAGCAATATCTCTAACCTTTCGCTTTTCTGTAGATTTTATTATAACCTTCAGCTTGTGCCACACACACTCCCAAACTTTATAAAAATATGAACCTTCAGTCCAAATATCATTAGTTAATTAGAAAAGTCAAAATTTGATCAAATTAAAAAATGGTAAAAATTCCATCAAAAACAAAAATGGTAAAAATGATAACTTTCAAATTTCCTTACATTAAATAAGTTAAAAACTTAAATTAAAAAACCAAAAAATAAATTTTTTTTAAATAAAAAAAACCATGTCCACCACCACCCAGGGGCGGAGCCAGCCATTTGAAATTGGGAGATCCTAGAATTGATATATAGAGATGAAGGGGTGGGGGCTGCCCTCGAATTTTTTTTTTTTATACCTTATTAACAAAAAAAATCAAAAAACATATAAAAGAAAGTACCAATATTTAATTTAGCAAAATCATACCTTATTACATGTGTTCATTTCGAGTTCTCATACTTTGAAAACGAAAACGAAAAATGAAATTGGTAGGGTTTAAGATTTTTATTCAATTTGAGGACAAAATGGTAATGATGTAAATACAAAAAGAAAAAAAAAATTGTCAAAAATTTGAGGGGGTCCAGGTCCCCCCCCCACCCCACAGGAACCCCTAGCTCCGCCAGTGCCACCATCGACTCACCTTTTTTCCCAAAATTAGTACACCACTAACACATGTCACTGCCTACAACAACTACCACCACCCGACTCTCATTCAGCCCCAAAATTAGTCCACCGCCATCGCCCGTTGACGCCTACAACAACCTCCGCTACCTGACTCTCATTCTTACTCAAAATCAGTCCTTCACCACTGCCCATCGCCACCTACAACATCCACCACCACCCGACTCTCATTTCTCCCCAAAATCAGTCTACTACCTCTGTCGATCATCGTCTACAACAGCCACCACCACCAGACACTCCTTCCCCAAAACATGCAGTCCACCACTACCTGCCTCTTTTTTTTTTCCCCTTAAACATCCTGTAGGAAGGAGTTGAGATTGTAACTTACTATAAAATCCAAAACCCAGATAGAATAATCAAATAAAAAAGCAAAGAAATTGAGATCTGAGATGGGAAAATTGGAAGGATCTTCTTAGGTTCGATTGGTTGATCCTGGGGATTGACGCCGAAGGTTATCGTGTTTGGTGATGGATGAGAGTAGGATAAGGCAGCGGAGTTGGTGTCGATGTTGGCACTGCTGATGGGTGATTTCCAAGTCGGGGTGAGAAAGACGGGAGGGGAGGGGTGGGGTGGGATGGGTGCTGGTTTTTTTTTTTTCTGATTATTTATTTAATGTGATAATTGGGAAGTTACCATTTTACCTTTTTTAAAAAAATTTGGTCAGATTTTGATTTTTTTTATTAACTAACGGTTAAACATTTGAACTCCAGGTGTATATTTTTAAAAAGTTTGGGACAGTGGGTAACACTAAGTGAATGTTAAGGAAAAATTTGTGAAAAAAGTGAAATGTTAGGGACCGCTAGAGGTGAAAATCGAGCCGAGCGGCTTGTCGATTAGGCCATTCGGCTCGTGAAAAATGGCTTGTAAACCCTAGTGAACTAGCCTGCTCGACTCGTTTTTTACAGAGTGGCTCGTGGGCGAGCCACAAGCTCGTGGCTCGCTTAAAAAATTCAATGACTTAAACGGTCGCTAAATTATTTTTTCCCTATAAATACCATTTCCTTGATCAATTTTTTTTCCACACAACTCTCATTCTCTACTCTCTAATCTCTTGATTTTTTTTACATTTTATATTATTGATTATAATCTTGATTTTTCAATTATTCAATATCAATTATCACACTACAAATTTTAAATTACAATCTTACACGCCAACTTTCTTTCAATTCTTAATTTGTTACTTACTATACATTTTATATGAATTCACAAATGGATCCACACTCATTTGTTAAAGGCTTGTTCGGTATCGGAAAGCCAATTTCAGAATAAATTCTTCGGTCTAAATGAAAAACATATTCCCTAAAATATTCCAAATTTTGATGCTCATGGAAGTAGTAATCCAATTGATTTGAATGACGTTGAAGTTTTCGAGGCGAAACGGAAGGATGAACCTGAATTAGATATTCTCGATGCAAGAGAGAAGAGAAAAGAGAAAAATAGGCAAAATGTGGGGATCACTTTAAATTGATTCAAACATGTCGTGTGGTCGATAGAGTTCTACAATCTAAAGTAGTATGTAAATACTGTCAACAACGATCGACATTGCAAAAAGACATTGAAACCACTCACCTCAATCGTCACTACAAAGCATGTACGGTCAAACATAGGCTTCTTCCTGCTGGTCAAATGCAACTACAATTTGGTAGTCCAAGCATCGGTTCTACTACTATGCCACTTTCTACGTGGATGTATTCGTAGGAGAAAGCTCGAAAGGGAATGGTGAAGTTCGTTGTCGCTGCTGAGTTGCCTCTAGCAATAGCGGACAATCAATATTTCGTCTCCTACGTGAAAGAATATCTTCACTTGAGATACGTTGGGGNTCCTACGTGAAAGAATATCTTCACTTGAGATACGTTGGGGTAAGTCAAAACACTCTTCGTTATGATACAATAGAATATTTCCTTCATGCAAAGCAACTATTGATTGCCGATTTAGAAAAATATGGGGGTGTTGTATCTTTAATTTCAGATATATGGGAAGGAATTAATAAATGAGGATATATAGCTGTAATTGCACACTACATAGACCTACTTTGGTGTAAGCAAAAAAAAATATTGCTTTTAAAATCATTGAGTTCTCTCACAACGCTAACAATATATATATTTAATGCTATTATGACCATTGTTAGAGAATATCGTTGCGAGAATAAAATTCGTTCATTTACATTCGACAACGCTACTGTTAATAAGGTAGTTATTGATAAATTGTGTTGAGTACTCAACCCGATTTCGGTGGTTATTTGTTTCATATTTGACGTGTGTTCCATATTTTTAATTTAATAGTGCAAGACGGCTTAAAACATATTAAAAATGAAATTCAAAGAATTAGGAATGTACTAGTTTATATCATGATTTCACCTAGTAGAAACAAGCATTTGAGGAATTTTGTGGCGGATCTAGGGTGACGCATTCAAAAATATTTATTAGTAATGTAGGGTATATATAGAACTCTAATTATTTATTATTAAAATTATGTGAAGGTTTTGAACATTTAATAATTGAATTTTATAACAATAAGCATATTAAAAACGATGACAATACTATTTTGAATGAGTCTGATTGGATTTTAACTTTTAAAATTAAAACTTTTTTGACAAGTTTTTATGATTCTACAAATACTTTGTCTGGAATTTATTATCCAACTAGTTGTATGGTTTTTGAACGTTTTTATATAAATGCTAGGGCATTTCTTATATATAAAAATGACATTGATTTTAGTTCAATTATATATTTAATGGAATTAAAGTTTAGAAAATATTGGGAAGACTTGCATATGTTACTTCCGTTAACATGCATCATGGACCCTCAATATAATTTATCGGGTACTAAATTTGTAGCTGATTAGATTTCAAGAGTTATAACTTTTAACACACCTATCACTTATAGAAATCTAGAACAAACTTTATGTGAAATGTATGAATTATATGCATAACGAATGTGTACAAATATTAATCGGGTACCCTCTGGCTCTGCACCTACTCCTCCCATTGATATACCAGAAGATGACGTTGAAATTTTAACTTTATTCGAAGGCCTTCACTCATATAGATATGATTCAAATGCATGTGGTTAATCTAGTAATATTTTGTCTACCACATGTAATCAAACATCGGATGCAAGTCCAAATACGTTGCCTACTAAATTAATTGATTACTTTAATCATAATATGCCTAATAGCAAAATAATTAAGAAACATTCAAAAGAAGCAATTGAATTCTAGCAAAAGTACGAACCCCGATGGCTAGTGGTTTCTGCGATGGCAAAATACACTCCCGGTTGGCACTATAGTTTCGGAATCTACTTTTAGTATAGGTAAGAGGGTTCTGTTTGAGGTCAAAAGCCAATTGAAAGAAGATATTTTGGAAGCATTAATGTGCATGAAGGACTGACAAGATGGTCATTTTTTTACTGGTTTCGCCCTTTGTTTGCTTGAGAGGGATAGTGTTCATTTTTATTCTCAATTTGCAACTTTACATTTTCATGGAATGATTTTACTAAGTCAGCATTCTTCTTTCCATCTAAACTACCACATTTCATTCACAGGTAAAGGAATTAAATCCAAAAGTACTAGTGGATTAAAATCATATACAAAAGGCGAGTAAGAAGTAGTAAAATGTGTGACCATATTATATGCAAATTCTATAAATGGCAAATACTCATCTCAACTCTTCAAATTCCTATGAACTATTGTGTGTAATAGCTGTATCATAGTCTTATTAACTACATCAGTTTGTCCATCAGTTTACGGATGATAGGTAGTAGAAAGCAATAGCTTGGTCCCTAACTTATTCCACAAAATTCGCCAAAAATGACTAAGGAATTTAACATCCCTATCCGATACAATATTTATAGGAATCCCATGTAAGTACATTACTTCCTTAAAGAATAGATCCGCTATATTGGTGGCATCATCGGTCTTATGACATGGAATGAAATGTGCCATCTTACTAAATCTATCTACCACCACAAATATAGAATCTCTTCATTTCTTAGTCCTAGGTAAACCCAACACAAAATCCATAAACACATCAACCCAAGGTTCACTAGGAATAGGGAATGACATATATAAATCATGTGGTAAAACCTTAGATTTCGCCTTTATACAAATGGTACATCTATTACAAACCTAATCAACGTCAACCTTCATCTTAGGCTAATAAAAATGTTCACTTAGCATATCTAAGGTCTTCTTTACCCCCAAAATAACCCATTAGACCACCACTATGTACCTCACGTATGAATAACTCTCTCATCAAACATTTAGGAACACATAACTTATTTTCCCAAAATAAATATCCATCATGCCTAAAAAATCTATCCATAGCACCCTTATCACATGATTCGTATATATTAGAAAAATCTGGATCATTAGCATATATGTCCTTAACATATTCAAATCCTAGCAATTTAAACCTAAAGACGTTAGAAGTACATACCTTCTTGACAACGCATCCGCTACCACAATTTCTTTACCTTGTTTATACCGGATAACTTATGGAAATGTCTCAATGAACTCCATCTACTTTGCATATCTCTTGTTTAGCTTACCTTGACCTCTTAAGTGTTTCTAGGACTCATGGTTGGTGTGAATCACGAACTCTTTTGGCCACAGGTTGTGCTACCAAGTCTCTAAAGCTCGAACAAGTGTACACAACTCCTTGTCTTATGTAAGATAACTGAGAGTTGCCACTTACATTTTCACTAAAGTAAGCTATTTATCTTTGTTCCATTATGTTGCTGATTACCCTGCAGTTAACACACATCCTCCACGTTCTATCTTTCTTTGGTACAAGTAGTACGGGCACGACACATGGACTAATACTCTCCCTCACATACCTTTTACTCATCAAATATTCACTTGCCTTTGAAGTTCCTTAGTCTCATCGGGATTACTGTGATAAGCTAGCCTGTTTGGAATGGCAGCTCTAGATGACAAATCAATTTGATGTTTAATGCCTCAAATGGGTGGTAGCTCACTTGACATGTTCTCCGGACACACGTCTTCAAATTCCTACAACAAAGAAGTAGCCAAGCTAGGGAAGGGTATGTTAGATTCCTCAAGATTGATGAATGACTCCTTATAAACCAAGAAAAACCATGAGTCGGTTCTCAACTACTGCCCTCTTCAACTCACTCCCTTTTGCAAAGAAATTCACTTTCGACTTTTCTCTTCTCTCACAAGACTCTTTACTTTTCTCTATTGTGGTTCTACTCTTTTTTCCTCACTTTTAGCCACCTCACTATTTTCTTTCTTGCTCTCGTGTTGTAAGAGGTCAATCTCACTCCCTTTTTCTCTCATTTTTTTCCTTCTCACTTTTCAAATTGATTTGATCTTCACACTTGTTGTGGTGTCAACGGTGCAAAAGTAATAGATTTCACATCCTTAGTAAAGTTGTACATGTTTTTGTACCCGTCATGATCACCTTTCTATCATATTGCCTTGTCCCCCAAATAAAATATGTTCGGTATACATAGGAACTACATCACACATCACTTCATCATGACATCGCCCAATTGAGAAACTCACCAATACTATCATATTCACCTTAACCTTTCCACATTCGTTCAACTATTGCAATTTATAAGGCATAGGATGTTGTAGCATAGTTAATCCCAATTTTTCAACAAGTGTTGTTCTAGCCACATTGGTACAACTACCCCCATCAATAATCATATTACATAACTTATTGTTGATGTGTCACCTCTTATGAAATATGTTCTCCCTTAATTGCTCCAAGTCATCCACTTTGATTTGAGCACTAAAAGCTCGTTGTGTAACCAATGGCTCTCCCACTGCAAACTCCACTTCCTCACCATTCCTAGCTTCTTCCAATTTCGGCATGTCATCATATTCATCCTCATTATCACTAACTATTTCTTCATTGTCTCGCAAGATCATCGTCCTTCTGTTTGGACATTGAGAAGCAATGTGTCCTGATCTCAAGCACCTAAAACACTTGATATCCTGATTCCTGTATGGTTGGGAATCTACCTTGGGTGTAGCCTTGCTAGCAACTTCATCCTTTCCCTTTGGTAGCTCATTCCTACCTTTTGAAACAACCTCATCACCTTTATTATTATCCCACTTCGATTTCCAAAAAGAGTTAGAACCCGAAGAGCCCGATGAATACCTAGCTATTCCCTTTCTCTTCAATTGCATTTCCACATTCATAGCTACATGTAGCATGTCTTCCAACTCCACATAATGCTGCAATTCTACCACATTAGCTATATCCCTATTCAAATCATGTAAAAATCTGGCCATAGTGACCTCCCTATCGTCCTCAACATTTGCTATAATCATCGCAATCTCCATCTCCTTATGATAATCCTCCACACTCCTAGAACCTTGGTAGAGGTTTTGCAATTTTTGATGAAACTCCCGATAATAATGATTAGGCACAAACCTTTTCCTCAGATAGCATTCAATTCTTCCCAAGTATTAATAGGCCTCTCATGATTTCTCTTCCTAGATGTTACTACTGATCCCACCAAATAATAGCATAATCAGTAAATTCAAGTACCACAATTTTTACCTTCTTTTCCTCCGATTAGTTATGGCAATCAAATATCAACTCGATTTTCTTTTCCCACTCCAAGTATGCTTTCGGATCACTTCTTCTTTTGAATGATGGAATTGTCATCTTGATGCTATCCATACTTTTATCAATACCATCTCCAACAAGATCCCACCCCTCATTTCAGCCTAATTCCTCCATCCTTCATTCTTCCTGACTCGACATCCATTAATGCATCCTCATTAATATCACTATCTGCTTCCCAATCACTAGCATATCCTGCTCTATGGTCCAGTCTTCCTTGCCTCTTTGCGTTAGAAACTTCTCCAGATTGTTCCCGATGTAAATTAACAAACAATGTATGTTGCCTATCCAATCCGTCTCTCACATCCTAAAATAACCTTTCGAACCACCGTATTACCTCATTTGACATGTTGACTTGATTATCCTTCATGTTTGAAGTAGAACCGTCCTTGTTAGACATCCTAAGCCTATTTTGATATTTGCCTTACGTGTATAAGCTCATGTGTCACTCAAATTGGCTTTTTCCTTCTATTAGTCTCACCACTCCGCCTTTTCTCAATTAATACTTTTTTGCAAACGCTTCAAAGAATTAATTCGATCTCACTCAAGATTTTAACTCTTGTGGAGTATAAACAAAGAACTGAGTAAGGAAAGTGATTTAGAATGATTCAAGAGTTGGAATTTGACTTTGAATGAAATGCTATAGATGAATTCCAAAAAAAAGGTACTTCTTGATCCGGATTGGACACTTTTCAATTTGAGATTTTTTTTTAATCAAAAATGAACTTGTATGCTGCTGGCAATTTTGTTTTTCAGTTTTTTTACTCAAAAATTCAACTAGATACCAGCAAAAGAAACAAAAATTGATTAGGATACTAGATTAGCACATGAACAAGTTTTGAATTTTTTTATTGGTATTTTATGGACTGGAGAACGCGAAGAACGAGAAAAATGAAAAACAAAAGACTAAAAAAAAGAAGAAGAAAATAACTAGGATATAACCTTGATTTTTGGAGTTTTGCTCTAATACCAACTGATGCGAACCCACGTAGCAATTGTAGCTACGGAACCCAAGACAAATTAGAACAATCCAACAAAGCCAAGAATCAACATTTGAAAAGTTCGACCCAATAAATTATTGAACCAAGAACCAAGACAATTACTAACAATATATTGACCCGAGATCACAAAACTTATGAACCTTACTTTGAATTTGCAGAATGCCACAAGAATTTGATTATTGATAAATCCAAAATTAAACAATGAAGAACGAGAAGAAAGCAAATTAGTCTCGCGATAATAATCTCAATAATTGTGTTCTTTTTAATGAAAATATAATGAAATTATTTATATCAACTCTTAAAACCCTAGTTTACCACGGAAATATATCCTAAAAATGATAAAAGATACCAAAATATAGAGTTTGAGGCAAAATAGGATTCGTTCCAAAAGTGCAAAATCTCGCTACTGGATTAACTATGAGGCCGCATAGTTATACTCAATGCGATCGCATAGTAGCTTCAAGGCATGCGACCGCATGCCTGATTCAACTATGTGATCGCATAATTGAACTCCGCAACATTCTCGTCCGTTGCTTGAATCATGTTAATCCATTTGCTTCCTCCATCCATGCCCAACATGAAACTTGTCACTTTGCTCGTCGTGGTCAATGTTTCGTCCATCATGCCTTGAGCAAGTAGCCTCATTGCTTTTTTGACCTATTTCACTCGCGACCTAGTCATTGGACCTCCTTCAATAATCAACGAATCTTTTCTCGAGCTTGTGTTAGTTGCATTGCTACTTTGGATCACATAAAAAAGCCAACCATTAACATATTCATACTATTTAAACCATCTTCCCCTCCTCTCTTTCAAATCTACTACCCTAAGAATGGCAAATTCTTCCCCATTTTTGTTTTCGCCGCACCCACCACAGTTTCTGCCGCCACATCCGACATCACCACCACCACCACCTAGCAATACTCATTTATTTTTGCATTCGGTGCATTTTATTCAAAAATACCAAACACCATCCATGTTCGCGTTCACCTCGCCAACCATTGTTCCTGGTCGGAGCTTCTTGACTGGACCACCTTCTCCAAACCGGAGTTGCTCTTTGTGTAATTGTTTTGTGGACACATGTGGGGCATAATTAGCCGATTATACGATGAAATATGTAGTTAGTTTCCGTTTGAGTTGGGGAAGGAAGAAGGCTACGTAATTATTATAGCCACAGGAACCAAGGGTTTCAAACAAAAAATTTAACCATATGTTGAGCGATCTTGCAAGTGATTTTTTTCTTTTCAATTTAGATCTTCCTGGCCCATTTAGATTGAAAACCTCTATGCCGTCTTCGATTTCAAAGCCGAGGTTTACAAGCCGCGTCATGAATGGGAGACGAGGGTGTTTTTTGAGGTAGTGAGGAACTTGGGTTGATGGAAGCAAAGTCAGATTTTAATTTGCTGAGGTGGTTGCTGGAGTTGTGGCGGCATATGGGTGATGGATTCTGAAGAAGATGATCGGAGTGTCTTTTTTTTTTTTTCTAAGTTATGCTGACTAGGATGTCATAAGTGATTTGGTTGGTGTTTAATGGGGAAATTCATGGAAATAGCCAAAATGAGGAGGCTATTTCTTCA